>CAHIKZ030002784.1:45000-90000 GCA_903632075.3 Acanthosepion pharaonis | reverse complement strand
TTACACTTTGGGTATTAAGGCAGTTATGGGAAAGAGATTCTTTTCTTTTTTCAAAATGCTTGCTCGCTCAGTTATGTAAATCATCATGGCATACCAGTGACGGGACTTTTGTCAAGATGACTGGCTATTATAATTTTCATAAGCGAGCTCATTATTTTGATTTGAGAGGGAACCTCTAATTTTCTTACCTCTCAGTTCCAATGCCCTACAACTGGGCTGTACTTGCTCATTCCTGTTTTAGACATTTGGTGCAAGATTACAAAGCAGTCGCGTCGTTTGGAAGCAACAACAACAACAACAGAAAAAGTAGAGGAAGGAAGCATTTAGTAGATGATTTTTCAAGAGCAGAAGGATGTCGGCTTCTGAAGTGCCATTTTTCACAGTTCTCGTTTCTTTGCGTTTATCTCACGTGATTAAAGTCAGAAGAAAAAAGTGCCGAGGAGAGGGAATAGTATTTGCGCATGGTTTTGTTTATAAATACACTTTGCTATGGAACGCTGCCGGGAAACGATACGATGTCTGGTTGTGTTACCTCAGCTTGCTATATTTAGCCATTATCTTCTTAGCCAGGGATGCATCCTCATTCTTTATCAGTTGCTTTTTGCTTGCTTTCTACCTACCTCGCTTCTTTCTGCCAATCATCCTCTATTACCTCCACCACGCCCCTTGAAAAAAAAAAAGACACTCACTTTATCTGTCAGGTCCTCTCTGCCCAAACTCTTCATTTATTCTTGATTTTCATTCTCTATTATGATTCTCTCTCTCTCTCTCTCTCTCTCTCACCCTCTCTTTGTTTACTCCCTCTCTTTTACGATTTTTCTTCTTCTTTCTCTATTATTTTCCCTCTTAAAAGTTACCTTTATCAGCCTCTCTTTGCTTACTCTCTCTTTCTCTCTCTCTCTCTCTCTTGATTTTAAAAGCCACTCTTTCATTTCTTGTTTCTCTTTTCAAGTCATTGATATTTATCCATCCTGACACAAAGCCAGAATTTCCAGTTTAAGATACTATTGCTAGTTTGGCACAAGGTGACAAGAATAGGCGCACTTTGTAACTCGAACTCACTACAGTAGTAATTCTGTTACATTTATTAATAACTTCTACACGGCGAAACGCTCCCCACCTATTATTGTTTACTAAATTTAGCTTTGTATTACACAAAATCTACAGGTGTATGCCACCCAGTGAGAAACATACTCACTTCACGTTGTATTTGGTTTAAAAAAACTTACTAACAATGCTTCTACAGTAGACACACTTTTTTTCAAGTTTTCTTTTTCTTGTTAGTTTTACTTTTGCTTTCTTTTTCATATTCCCCCTCTCTCTCTCTCTTATCATTCTCTCATCCCTTGACGCCTTCTCTATACCTATCTATGCATATTTATTAAGCTTAAAGGAAGATTGTGTTGCGCCAGTATTCCCAGGGCGTAATAATCAACCTTCGAAACCCTAGCGTTTACATAAACTCCAGGATTTCGAAGGCTCGGGCGTCAATCACTGACATCAATGGAAAATACTCAATTCCTTTTATCGCCAAACACACATCTCTAGATAATAAATTTAACTTCCTCAGGCCGAGCGATACCCTATAAGAATCGAACCCACTTTTCCAGACATGGTTGGGGAAACATTTTTCATATTGCCTGTTCGGGATTAATAATAATGGTTTACCATCCCTTTCTTAAATAGGGAATGAATGAAAATAGTGATTGCTTTAAGATTTGAACCCTGATTATCTCTTCACCAGTTATTTGTATGGCGCACTGTCCAAAGTAGGACAGTGTAAGATAATTTTATCATCTATGGATTTTGACACAGACTATTCTTCAAATAACTTAAGTTCTAGCCGTCAGCCAGCGCCAACGCGAAAAGATATCAAGTAGCTTTTAAAGTAAAAGAAATCACGCCTCTTTGCCTATCTAAAACCTTATATCTTATATCTGTAAGAAACGCAACCATTTTAACTGTGTTCAGTATTTTCTTCTGACCCAAGCATTACTTTGACTTCTCAATTTCACAGCTACAAAGCACCACTAAGAGAAAAACGTGTTGGTAGATAGACGAAAATAAAATGTACAGAAATTGCTCAAAACCCCTTTTTAACTTTTAATCTGGTGACTTCTGTCATCATAAACGTACTTTCAATAAGTAAATTACAATGTCCATCACGCGAGAAACTTCTTGTATACAACACATTTATAAACTTTGGAAGAGGGCAGAGGTTGGATATTTACCCAAAATTGACGAACTATTTTCCTAGGTTTCAGAGTGAAAGGTAAAGTGAAATTTAATACTATAATATATATATATATATATATATATATATATATATATATATATATACTCGACTCTTTCGTCGGATACGACGTATGAGGGTCAAGCAGATCAGTTCCTAAAAAACCGACAGACCGACACCAGCACATGACATTTGATTATAATGAAGGTTTCGTACAAGATCATCCACACTTTTTGAAGGGCCGAATACAAAAACCTCGTGCACTACGTGCCTCAAGGTACTCAAACGTTCCTCCGCAGGTATTGAATTCAGAGTTGTCCTTCTCCTAGACCAGTTACCATCAAAGGCATCGTCTGTCCTGCTATTTACTCATAGCTGGAGGGAGAAGAAGAGCATTCACAACTTTCCCTTATATATATATATATATATATATATATATATATATATAGAGAGAGAGAGAGAGAGAGAGAGATATTCTATTTATATGTTATTCTAATAGTTTAATAAATGTTGTTATTTAAATAAATAGTACATTTACTGTCCTGAATGTTCGAAAAATTTTGTAGAACATGTGGCCTTCTTCGACCGGAATCGAACCTGTAAGCCCAGGGGAACCATCATTTGATCAGATGAGCTGTTAACCATTCAGCCACAATGATTGTTCGGGAAAAGATCGGCGAAGATTTGTTGTTTATAAACAGTAAATCGAGCTTTGATAACCAGACGCTTTTTTTATGGCTGAAAAGTTAACAGCACATGATATATATATATATATATATATATATATATATATATATATATATATATATATATATATATATATATATATATATATATATATATATATATATATATATATATATATATATATATATATATATATATATATATATATATATATATATATATATCATGATTTTCTGGAAAGTACTGAATTTTATTATAGCAATATAAAAGGTTAAACTTATTTTACTTTTCAGGATTAAAAAGAAAAGTGAAAATAAAACAAACATAGCCGACCGCTTTCATTCTCATTCAACAGAGTTGAATGGAGGGATTATATATTGCAAGAAACATAAAAACGATATGTAATGTTAATGAAGACGGAATACAATTTAAGTTGAAATTGCGTTTAGTCATGACACTCCCTCTGTTTACAGAGGGAGGGCTGTCTGGACTGAACATAAATTGTTTCCAACACCTTTATCTGCAATATAGAGCAAGCACGACTCAAGTCAACACACAGAGGCGGCAGGCTGTTTCATGCTGCCGTCTCTGTGTGTTGACTTCAATGTTCACTTATATATGTATATATATGGACTGGAAGTGCAGGTGGTTAGCAAGAAATTGGAGATCCGAGTTTGAATTCCAATCGAGTTCGTTACATTTCCTTTCATGCAAATACCCTTGGTAATGATAATTGTTATAATAGCCCTTTCCCTATAAGGAAACATGTGGTATTCAAAATGGCCTGGTGGATAAAGACGTTGGTTAGATCCAGTGACTAGGCCCAAGAAGTTGTGAGTTCAATAACACGCCACAGCAGTGGTGAACGAAAAGTTGAGTTAAAGTTAAATAACTGAGACATCAGGAAGAGGCATGGCACGTGGAACTAGAACAATCTACCACGGTGGATGAAATAAACGGTTCGGTTCGAAATTTTAATCACCTGAAGAAGATCGGAGCGTACAACTGCCGAAACGTTGTGAATATGGCAACGAAGATGAGGATAACAGTCCGATTAATGTAAATAATGAAAGAATGAAAAATATTTTTTAAAAAATAACAAAATGCAAAACTTAAAGCAATAAACAAAAGTGAGCAAAAATAATAAAAACAAAAAATAAAATAAATATAGAAATCGTAACGTTAAAAGAACAGAGATCGAATTGTAAAAAAAAATGGAAAGAAAAAAGAAAATATACGGGGGAAAAAGAAAAGAAAGGAAAGTAGAAGAGACGTTCTTTTTTTATTATCCAATCAGAAGCAGTATCTGCCAAATTCTAACCAATCAAAATAGAAATATATTCTCCACGTGATTATCTCGAAATCTTCTTCATGGGAAAGGGAGAATACTATTTTGTGGACTGCCCACGTTTTTTTTTTTTTTTTTAAGAACAAACGCCCTCAAGGTTGTCCGGAAATTAATAATAATAACATTGTAAATTACTGAGACTGTCAAAAGCTTTGAAATATACCCGAAAAACTATTTTCACCCAGGAAAAATAATTTTCTCAAATGTATTATGAAGAGAAACGAAATAAGAAAAGCACTGTGAATAATTGCTTAAAGAAGCTGACGACCTGCCCGGAAACTAACCTTGCAATCGTCCCTCCTATGAATGAGATCGAACAAGCACAACAGGTCAATGATATATTTTATATTTACGAATTGATTTGTTATATATAAATGATGTTTTGTTTCTTTATTTTTCGATTGATTTTTTATGCTTTTGTTTGAAGACTATTTCACTTTCATATGTCATTTTCTTTTTTAATCTTCATCTTATTACAGCGTAGAAACACTGACAGGCAGGTTGTATTTATCGGTAGACGAGAGGCATCTTAAGTTTCAGACTTTTTCGTTTTGTTCTTATTTACGCTGCCAATATGTCTCGCTTCTCCGATTATTAAGCTGCCAAAGTTGTGATTCTTTTGACGAGTTGCTTACCATTTTTTTTCTTACTGTTTTTCAGGAAAATATTTTTATTATTCTATATTAAATATGAATAACCGTAAAAACAACATAACTCGAAATACTTAATACCTAATAATACACACATAGACACAGATATACATATATATATGTTCAAAAATTGCATTATTTTGGGGGTAGGGTTTTAAATTTTGTAGATTGTTTTATTGTTTGTTATCTACGGCTTCATGCAGTTATTTAAAGCCAGAAAATATTTTTAAATTGTAAGAATTTTTTCAGATAATAATGATTTCCTGATGCAAGTTATACTATTTAACCCATAGCTGGAGGAAGAAAAGGTGGATTTATACGTTTCCCAGGGGTAAGCGAATATAACGTACCTGACTAGAATTGGAACTCGGTTTGCAGATTTTCATTTATGAGCCATTATCCATTGCACCACCTGCACATTCATGCTTATATTCCCAGGCGATAACCCATTTAAATACTAATCGGGGTCGACGTTCTTTAACTTTGGTGACAGTGCGAGAACCGGTGTTTCAACGTGATTTGGTCGTAAGCCAGAGATGTGTATATATATATATATATATATATAGTGTGTGTGAACTGTTTAGTCTGAGTCTGATGATCACTTTTTGACAATCACCAGTGTTAACATATATGTCCTCTCTCTCTCTCTCTCTTCCACTCTCTCTCTCTCTCTCTCTCTCTCTCTCTCTATATATATATATATATATATATATATATATGTCTGTCTGTCTGTGTATATGTATATATGTCTGTCTGTGTATATATACATGTCTGTCTGTCCGTATATATATATGTGTATGTGTGTGTATATATATATTTCTGTCTGTGCAATATATATATATATATATATATATATATATATATAAATTTTAAAACTCTCCCTTCTCTTTCTAAATTCGACCATGTCTCACACACTATTCCTCAACACCCTCTATGTTAGCCTATATAATTTTCATACTGCCCATAAAAAAGTGTAAATTTTAAATTCATTTTACGTTTTACCTTTTTTTTAAAGTGAAGTCTGATGATCCAGAGAAAATAAAAAATTCTCTAAATGAAATGAATTATAACAAATGGAGCCTTTTTTGGTCTGTTTTTTTTAAATTAATATATATATATATATATATATATATATATATATATATATATATATATATATATATATATATATATATATATAGGGAAAAAAGAATCAAAATCACCACCAAAATTTTTCTTGGTCTTCAATTTTTTCACTTTTATATTTACATACGCTATATCCTTTTTTTATTGAACACTTTAACCTATAAATATAGTATAACTTAAAACTATATTTTTATCACATATATATGTGTGTGCGTGTGTGTTTGTATATATGCACACACAAATATACAGCGACTCAGAATACTAGAATCTATTATAAAAAAGAAACAAACTCGCATGAAATATATTTCACCATTGGAGGCGCTATTTTAAAGTGTCTTTAAAATACTTAAAATAATAATGTTCCGGTGCAGTCTAGCTCCGTATAACCGTTTTACTCATGGCGCCACTAAAACGATACGCGCATCTTTGGAATAATTTGAATTCTAATTCACCAGAAAATGCTGGAATGTCGTCAGCAATATCTTGTCAATTATACTGAGAGAATCCAGTTCTTGTTAATAACTGAAAAGAGTGTCGAAAGTACTTGAACAACAATACAACAAAAACTATGAACTTAGGACAATTTTACTTACCTTATTTACATGAGCACTATTCTCCTAATCGTTGTTGTTGATATCACATCGTTTCAACCGTTGTAACTTCCGCCCTTCATCAGGTATATGTCGATCCGACTAATCTACAGAGAATCTTGAACTGAACCCTTTTATTTAATCTACGAGAGGTAGATTGTTCACGTTTCTCTGTTCATGTCTCGAGATATCTCGTCTAGTTTTTATTTTAGTACTGCTCCGTTATTGTTCGTCTGTGGATTAAAATTGCAATGACTTCTTTTTATGTGCCGTGTCCCTTCCGGACGTGGGCGATCATGGCTCTCCACTTCCCCCTTATTCCATGTAACTCTCAGTAAATTTTGTCCCTTTGCTACTTAGCCCAGGCCATGTTTTGTCATCCACATGCTTTAAGCCCGCTAGGTATGCCATGCGTTGCTTTCTTTTGTCCCTATTCCCCTCTATTCGACCTGTGAGTATCAGATTCTCCAAGCCCTCCTTTCTCGTTACGTGTCCTGCTGTTTCTTCATGATGTTAAGTATAAGCTTCCTCCTTGTTTTTATCCTCTCCAAAGCTTCATCGTTGCTCACGCACTCGGTCTATGATATCCTTAGCATCCTTCTGTAGAACCATCTGTTCGTTGCCTCGAGTCTCTTCTTCATCTTTGAGGAGACCGTACGACATTCGCTGCCGTAAAGGATGGCATATATCACTTAACAGCTCAGTATTCTTTTCTTTGTTGCCAACGAAACTCTCCTGTCTCTTAATACTCTTCTTAGCTTTTGGAATGCATCTTTGGTCAGCCCTATTTGTCTACGGATCTCAGCGGAATTACTATGTTACCAAATTCACGAAACGACGCTTTTAATCCCACGGAAAATAGTCTGGTGGATTTTCCCGCCAACTTTGTCTCCATCAGCAAGCAGACTTATTTACGTGTTCCTCGTTTCGTAGTTAGTTGAAAGCTGGTAGATATCATCAGCAAATTTCAGATTGTTCATGTCGGCACCAGTGTATCTCTTCTCTCTCTTCTTAAGTTGCTCTCTCACTATTTATAAGTAGCATCATTCCTGTCAAACCGTGTATCGAAGGTCGTTCACAGCCGATTCTCCTCCAGCTTCTGTCCCACGAACGCAGGTGTTCCCCAAGGCTCTACCCTAGGCCCTGCTCTGTTCCTTATCTTCATCAACGATCTTCCTGACGTCATAGGTTCCCAATTAGGCATCTACGCGGACGACACTACTATTTACTCCTGCCTCAAAAACAAATCTAGTGTCGCTGACAAAACTAACCTGGTCGTTCGTCTCGAAAAGGACCTCCAATCGGTTGTGGACTGGGGCAGGAATTAGCTGGTTAATTTTAATGCCTCAAAAACAAAACTGCTTTCTATTATTCACCACTGAGAACCATCCCCCCACCCCATTAGAATATCTGGCGCTCAACTTCCCGAGAGCACCTCTTTGCGACTGCTAGGTCTTACATTGACTGCTGACCTGAGATGGAACAAATACATTGAGTCAATAGATTCGTCCACCGCAAGGAAAGTTGGCTCCCTGTGCAGCACCAGGAAATTTTTCTCACCGGAATCGATCCCTCAAATCTACAAATCAACTACTCGCCCTTGCATGGAGTATTGTTGCCATATATGTTCTGGTATCCCTTCTGTTTGTCTCAAGGTCCTTGATAAAATCCAGAGACAGATATGCAATGTAATTGGCCCTGATCTGGCATCTCGTCTGCAGTGGATCTCTCACAGACGTGCCGTCGCCTCCTTCTGTCTTTTTTACAAATACTTTCATGGTAACTGCTTTCGCTGGTTCCCAGACTCCATGAATTTAAGTGTTCTACTAGGCTGGCATCTCGCTCACACCCTTTCACTGTCGAAATTGTTAAATGTAGCCGTCTCTTCTACTCCAATAGCTTCATGTCTCGCACCTCTCGCTTGTGAAACTCCCTCTTCTTTTCTTGTTTCCCTGATAGCTATAATCTCCAACTATTTAAATGTAATGTCAATCAACGTCTCCTGATGCCTTGATCTATCCCCTAACCTTCTCTTCATCCTTTCATCTATCACTCCTCTTTGCTCTCGCTCCAACTCTCTGTAACCCCTTGCGTGCCAGTGGCTTCCTGCTTTGTTTTGGGTGAAACGCTTAAAAAAATGATGTTGATGATAGTAAAGCAAGTAATTATAATAATAGACAATCATCTGTGTCTGAAACAAATTCAGTCGGCGCCATCCGCCCACGTTTAACAAGTTATCCCATTTGACATCGAGCAAACAATTTTGAAAATAAGCAACACTTAGTTATGCTGCTTGAAAGATGATGTTTCCTTTTTTTTCTTTTTTTTGTATTTTATTTCTGAAATGATTTGAACCTTGACTGACATGTTTCTATTCTTATCAGTTGTAGACTGACGCAGAGGAGGTACAAGCAGAGAAAATGCCCGAATCAGTGGAAGGCGACTGGTCTCTCATCGAAGCAACCAAAGATGGACGCCTTTCTGATGTTCAAGAACTTCTGGTCAATGGATGTGATAACTTCATCTTACGAGACCAAACGGGACGCACTCCACTCCACTGGGCTTCTGAAAAAGGCAACCTCCCGCTTATCTATACGTTTGTCGAGAACGGATGGGACATCAATACTAAAGACAACCAGGGTCAGACACCCCTTCATATCGCCTGTCAGCACCGCCATGTGGACATTGCGATGTGTTTAGTAGCTCTTGGTTGTGATGTCAATACATGTGACAGTCAACACAACACACCGCTTCATCGGGCCGCCCGATCAAACCTCGAAGGACTTGTAACAATGCTCTGTAACTGTGGGGCGTCGGTTCGAGCTCTAAACTGCTGCCAGTGGTCGCCTCTCTACGAAGCAATTCGTATGGGAAACGAGATAATGATCAACCAGTTACTGGAACACGGAGCATGCGTTAATCAGTCGCAAAGGAACAATATGTCGCCATTCTTGACGGCCATCTTTTATTACCGAATTGCATCTCGGAATTCCTACAATATCGGTCCCGTGTTGAAGTCTTTTATCCGCCACGGATGTTATCTCAGCCATAGTGACGGCCTATGGTCTCACCTCTCTGCGGCCGTTTCTATAGACCAAACCGAAGTGGCCACGATGCTTATTCTTAACGGCTGTCGCATTGAAAAACGTGGCCGATACAGCCGCAGCCTACTAGTGGACATGTTTGACAGGTGCGAAACGCGTCTTGTCAAGCTATATGTGATGGCCGGTTATTCGCTGACCTGGGACGAAATTGACCAGTGCTCCCGACGAGTGCCAAGCTTTTCCCGCTCTTTTATGAGACTCGTACAACCCGGTTCGGATATCGGAAGTGCAAGACGCCACCTACTGGAATGGCTGCGTTGGCGTATAAAAATGCCGTTTAAACTTTCTGAGATCTGTCGCGCCTCTATACGAAGCAGACTTAATGAAGCCAGCGGTGATACCAGTATTCTTCCCCTGATAGACAGACTTCCGCTTCCTACTATTCTCCGATCATTTATTGCAATGGCTGACTGGTCTTCCCAGGATGATCCTTGCTCCTGAGTGTAATCTGTTGGTAAATAATATTTATTAAAAAAAAAAAAAGTAAATAGTCATGAAGCAAAATTGAGAAACAAGATTATTTTTATGATTCCATATATCTTTTTTCGGCTAATGTCTTCATCTTTGTTGTTTCAAAGCAGCACTCTGGTAGATAAATCTTCTGCCTAAATCAATGACGTGTTACATCCGGTCTTTGGAAGTTTTTTCTTCTTTTCCACCTTTTCAATTTGAAGACAAAAGAATCACATGACTGGGTGTTAAGGTCTTGTGTAAATCGTGTTAATGTCAGGACATGTAAGCTTCAGATATATTCTCTTGTAGTTCCCTGTTGCAGGAAACGAGTTTACATTGGCATGGCTGACAAGCTTTAAACAATCGGATACAGGAGACTTTAAGGATTAAAATTTCTTTCTTTGATGTCACTAGTTCCTGTGTCCTACGAAACAACTACGAACATGATATATTTATTTTTTGATTAACTTATACGCGAGCCTTCCTCTTCTTTTTAGCTATTCATTTTTTCTTCTGTCATCTTGATCGTATTCCTGTAAAGATTAACATCCCTCTAATTCTTTTTATACATTATCTGCTAAATCTGATTTAGTTGTTTCACTCCGGATAATGATTTTGCAGTGTTTCATTAATTTTTAAAAAGATCTTGTTTTCAGACGTATATTATATATAGCAACTTCACGGGATGTTATATACGCAGCATTTGGTCATCTTTTTTCTTCTATGATTATGTTGAAC
Organism: Acanthosepion pharaonis; assembly: GCA_903632075.3. NCBI lineage: Eukaryota > Metazoa > Mollusca > Cephalopoda > Sepiida > Sepiidae > Acanthosepion > Acanthosepion pharaonis. Next base: position 79,072 of record CAHIKZ030002784.1, on the reverse strand, counting down.
AACTGCATTGAAAATGAGATTTGTAAGGGATAAAAAAAACAACCACCGGCTGCAACATCTTTTAAAAGACGAAATGATATAAAACGAAAATGAAGTCTCAATAGTCCGGAAAATCGATGAAATAATCAAAATACTTCGACTCAAAACTTCAGAATGTTTTTTTTTCTTTTTTTTTGCCGTTATTAGAGATTGGAATTTTTGTAAATGAGGCAGTAGAAATACTTTTAAAATATGGTGACTTTTTTCACCTAACCTCATATCCTGAGTGCAGATATTTTAAACATTTCGATAGTATTAAAAGATTTTTGATGTCGCAACAAACAGTCCCATGAATCAAGTCACATCCTAAAAAAACATTTTTGTTATAATAAATACTCTATAGCAGGCACCAAAAGTGCAATCCTTACTTACAGCTATGCAAATCAGTCCTCCGATGTGCAGATATATTATTTCTGTCAAATAGGTTTACAGATCCCCATTGGGCAGATGTATGCAAACCTTTACTTTCTACGTGTTTCTATGTACATAACATATATGAATGCACGAGATTATGTGCCTTACCATAAAGAAATATTTAAGAACAACTCTAGCAACCTAGAGTACTATATATTTTTATACTATTGTTCGCCCAATAAAAGACTCAAGAGCCACCCAAGGTAGAGGATTACAGTGTGAGGTTGTTTTATGAGCGTATGACTTGTAGATTATAAGGATATGTAGGACAGATAAAAGGTTGACCCTAGTCCTGAAGAGGTTAAAACTGTAGTGATCAGGAAAGCATTCTCTCCGGAGTTTTCAAACATCATCTAGATTGTAGTTTTATGCCAGGCAAACGTTAATCCAATAACTGTGACAGCCGTGGAGCAATGTAAAATAGTGAAGCAAGCTGTAACAGATTCGATCCTTATATCCATAGAGACTTTTACCAGATTAAGTTGAGCAAAGTAAATTCCATGTAGAAATGTCGAAAAATTCTCGTCTATCATAACCAAGTGTTTTACACCACTGGGAATATGCTAGAGTAAGCTAAGCTTACATACACCCTTGTGCAAATTAATTGAAACAACCGCTTTAGTTTCCTTTCTTTTATCATACAGACAGTTTTAGACCCACTGGAGTGACAGGGTGTAATTGATTTCTATTTTTTACTCAGATTAGGTCATTTGCAGTAGTGTGCAGTAATATGAATCTGTTTTCAGGATGTATGGTGGAATTTGTTTGTTCTTGAAAATATTGCCTCACTCGTGATTGCATCAGATTTTTATCACTTCCAGACATTATTATCGCGACTGTCGATTAGGTGTCCTACAGTCATTTTCTGCGATGGACGTTACTCAAAGAAAACGTACGAAAATTGTAACACTGCACGAACACACTGGCAACCCTGACCAGTGAATAAATCAAAGTACTAGAGACTGGCCCGTAAACTCTCCTGATTTAAAACTAATCGAGACTCTGTGGTCAATCTTCAAGGAACGACTTCTTGGAATGGACATACGAAGTACTAACATGTGCACTGGGTCATGTTTCATTGGAAAAAACACGAAAAAAAAGTAAATAATAACGGAATTATTCGTTGTGTTTCAATTAATTTGCACAAGGGTGTATGTATAAATGTTGACGGTCTTTGATTGAGTTAAAATAAGTCCATGACACGAAATCAAGCAAAAACAGGCACGGAAACTGGTATTGTACCATAATTGTTGACATCTGAGGAAAAGATTTGAAGAGAAACAAAAATTTTATATCAATTTTTTTTTAAATTTCAATATTTCTTCTTTTTTTTTTGTTATCTGCGACAAGAAAATCTATGAAGACTGTTCCAAATTGAATTATGAAGCTTGATGAAAAAGAACATTTTGGCAGCGTTTGTTTCTGTCTGACTTGAACTGTCCTCTCTAGATTGGTTTAATATTTCCCAGTCATCAACTGATAAATCTATTAAGATATATCAATGTTGCCGTTTAAGTCATATTTAAAAATATTGGTTATGATAATAATAAGTTCAATTAAAAAATGACTTTTTTAACTGAGCAAAATGTTTGTTCTAACACTACAGGTGACCGATTGATGAACAATAGTATATTTGAATGTCATTGTTGTGTTGTCATATCCTGCTAGGACAACAATTAACATGACCTAAATAGATCATAACAACTGAGCTATTGCTGTTGAAGGGACAACTATGTACAGTAGACGATGACGTAATAACCATTAAATAATGCAGAGTATTAACTCAGCCATTGAAACTCATCATTTCGTATTTTTATTCATATGTAGAAGTCTAATAACTGATATTAAATGCAAATTTAAGTGAACCTTCTTTACCTTATCAAATAGCTTCATCGTCTGTATCCTTTGTGTCACAAGCAGATATAAAGATGCTTAACAATGGAATACGAAGGAAATAAGAATGATTCAAATCTGTGTATTCTTCACGAGAAAAAAAAAGATGACAAGTTTTCACGGTAAACACTTCTTTGGGAAGTAATTATTTGTTGGACACTAAAGACGACGCATCCCCTTTTCGTGTAGGTTTTTTTTTTTTTAATTATCAACACTTTTAACAGGAAATGATAACAAGAAAAATGATTTCAAGTAAAAAGTGAGATGAAGCTTTACACACACACACACACACACACACACACACACACACACACACAAACAAACAAACAAACAAACAACAACAACAAAATTAACTCAAATTATATATGAAGTAATTTTTGATTTTGTTGTGTAAATTATATGGTCTGTTATAATGCATAAATTGAGCTCTTTTTGTGGGTCAATTTTAAGATTTGAGATTGCTAGGATCCACTTGGATTATATACCAACGGATTTATTACCTGTTATATATATATATATATATATATATATATATATATATATATATTTCTACACTTCTTGTTCTATAAAATTTCTGATCAGTTTTTCATTGTATAACTTTATTTGGGGCTGGATATTTAATTAAGAAAAAATTCGAAAATAATGAAAAAAACAAAAAAACAAATCTAATAAAATTGATTGAATACCAACAAAAATCTTCTTTTTTTTTTTAATTTTCTCCTGTATTCAAATGAAGATAAATCTATTTTTCTGATCTAACCATTTTTTTTTGCAATGTCTTCCTTCTTATGCTTTTTTTATAATTCTATATTAAATGTTTCATATTTGGGCGCAGTCTGGTCTTGAAGTTATTCAATAAGGAGTTACTCCCCCTTTTGAAATTGTCTGCTTTAAAAATGACTTCGATCCTCATTGGGTACTTTGTCTTTTTGACACAAAGACTGATGTTTTTCCTATCAATCTAAACTATAATTATAAAATTTAATTTTTGAAAGTAAAACATTTCACTGAAATAAGTTGGAAATTATCAAAGTTTTTATTTGAAATCAAGAAAAGTTGAACATTAAATAAAATACATCCCATAATATTTTGGTCGGAATTCTTGGGGAAAAAAAGATGTCAGTTTTAACTGGCGCCTTCTCTCTTATTTTTTCTTCTTTTGGTTTAAAGATTTTGATAATTCATTTAAGATTTATGCGTAATGAAATGCCTTTCTGAAATTTACATACTGTTATACCGGAACATACCTATTCTATGGTTAATAGACTCTCCCAGATATAATAAGTAGTAGTAGTAGCAGTAGCCAGGGGGCTCAGTGGAGTTGAGGGAGTCAGTCGATGTCGGATATTAAGGTATGAGCCACCACAACTAGATTGCTGCGTCATTAACTATTATTTTCAAGTTCCTAACGTTTTGTACGTCGGACCCATTTAGGACTGACTTAGTGAAATACAAGCCTCCACTGTGAAAACTACTCTACAACACATACACACAAACATGGTGTTTGTCACTTCTTCTCAGAAGATGATCTCTTCACTTGGCGGCTTTTTTGTGTTACTTCCATCATTTATACCTGACTAAACGCTCTGCTATGGGCTCGTAAGTGGGATCCATTCACTTACGTTCTAATACCATTTGAAAAGGTATGAATACTCTTTTTCTTCACCCAGCTTACTAATGGAATACGAAGGAAATAAGCATGATTTAAGTCTTGTGTTCTTGGCATGACGGATCTTAGATGTGTAGATGTGAATTGATGGGACTAAAGAATTAGGCTCGTCAGAACACTTGCCATGGAAATAGCGATAGAGCAGCAATAAGTTTGCGAGGTTTCGTCCATAGGAGAATGGTAGTAAGATTGGAAAATAATTAATCGCCAACAGGGCCCCATAATCGCTTTTGAAGTCTGTCGAGTTTGGTAAGTGTGGATTCTCTAGTTTCCCTTACACGTTTCTCGAGCTTAGACCTGAAGAATTGACCCCTGCCAAATGGTACATGATTTTCACAAAAGGCAAATAAAATAATCACTTTTCTGTAAACAATTCCTAAAGAACATTTAAAGAGATGAGTAAATTTTAAAAACACTTCTTTGATTTCTCTAACATTGTTCAGTAAATGCTACTTGGAACTTCTAAACCTAATAAACTTTCTTACACATCATTTAATTTCTGGATAAATCAAAGCGAATACAACAACTTACCTCAGAAAGGATACAAAAATAGGTATGAATGGGTGGGAATGATGATCCACAGAACTGTGCAAATGATTAAGACTTGACCATGAAAATGGTATAGGCTCAGTCTAGAATTTGTATTAGTTCAATAGTGTAAGTACAGACTCCCCTTATCAGAGGGCATAGATTTATCCCCTAAGAGGCTTTACATGGGAATCCATCCTGTTTAGGTAGATATTTATTTTGTGTTGTAAAAGAAAAGAGACAAGGAAGGAATTGATTAGATTTTTTTTGTACGTAAGGCGGATTTTTTAACTACTTAAAAGATTTAAATGTTTCCAATCAATTTATATTGTGAAAGATGTCCTTGGGGATCGAATCCAAGCTTAATTAGCAGTTAACCAGATAGGGTGAGTACGAACGGAGCAGATACCACTCTTGCGAACACTTGAATGAACTGATAAAAATGATATTGGCACTAACTAGACGGCTAACTTGTGAGAAAACTATCCCAAGATATATTCTTGAATTCGAATATTTACATAAAATCCTCACTGGAAAAAGATCGTTTCCTTAAGAGATCAGAATTGGGTCGGACGAAATAGGTCATCTGATATAAATCAATCAAAAGGATAAAAAAACACTTTTATCAGTCAAGTGGAGAACCATATCCCACCAGGAGGTACTTAACTTGTCCAAAGTGCATTGACATGACAAAAGAATAGATTTTTCATATATTCGGTAGGGTTGCAGTTAAATCGGGAGTTCCAACAGAATCGGTGGAGACATGAGCCAACCAGTCTGTGCAGAGAGTCGCGTTGATTTGTCTCCAAGATCTTGTTAAATGTATCATCAAAGACATTTCAACAGGTTTTTGTATTGGCTATTGTTGGGTTTAAGAGACACTCATGCAGAAGGCGGATGTCAGGTGGTAAATGGAACGGAAGTGAAACTGAGGTAAAGCCTCTGCACACGCCATCTTAAAGAAGAGAAATGCAAAGCTCCACGGGACGTGAAACAGTCTTAAAGCTGAGCCAAGATAGCCAACGGCGACGACGACTGCGACCACCATCAGATGAAACTATCAACAGCGATATAATTCTTTAGAGAACAGTAAGTGTAGCCTAATCGAATAGCTGAGACAAATCGGACGCGTTAAAGGGAACATTAGCATTGGGGGATGTGTTCAAAAAATGTGGTAAAACACACATTATCATCAGAGAATTTGTCTGAAAGAAAGTGGTAACGAACGCATTAGGTTTGAAGATTGTATCCAAAAGGTGGTAAAGGAGACATTGGTATCGAACACTGTGTCTAAACGAACGCGGTAAAGGGTACATTGGCATCGAAGAAATTCCAATGACAAAAACGGATATATAAGAACAATAATGCCATCAAAATATTTTTTAAAGCTATGAAACAATCCGACGAGTAATTTAAATAAGACAAACAAGGGACGAACGAATAACGTAACAAATAAAAAAAAATATAAAAAGAGGAAACCTTGTACGATGAATTTAAGAAATCACTCTGAAAAATTCTTGACATCGTTAAGCAGAGGATCCATAAAATGCGAAACGGAATCCTTTCTCATTGCAGCTCAGTTCATCAGAACAAATTAGATCAAAGTAAAAAAAATAACAAAATCCAGAAACGCGGTCAGTGCCACCCCTGGTGAAAATGAGAATGAAATGTTAAGCCGATAATCAATGAATGTAGATTGACGGCTTAAAAGGTGTACAGTATAAGACACGACTGGGTGGCAACGGTCATGCGCTGAGAACTGTGCAAACAATTACCAAAAAATTGGATCGACGCAAATCAGAGTACGTTCTAGAAAACAGAGATCACAAAATACTCTGAAATTGTAACACCCAGATCGACCGCCCCTTCAAAGATAAAAACCTGATAATTATGAACAAAAAAGAACCTTGCATTATTTACATTAATGCAAGGTTAGATTGTTCTAGTTCCACGTGCCATGCCTCTTCCGGATGTTTCAGTTATTTCTCTTTAACTCTACACTTCAATGGTCCAGTGCATAAAGACGTTGGTTAGATTCAATGACTAGACCCAAAGAGTCGTGAGTTCAATACCAAGCAACAGCAGTGTTGAACCAAAACATGGAGAGTTGAGCTAAAGGGAAATAACTGAGACATCCGAAAGAGGCATGGCACGTGGAACTGGAACAATCTACTCCGGTGGACGAGATAAAGGGTTCGGTTTGAAATTCCAATCACCTGAAGAAAGCCGGAGCGTACAACAGCCAAAACGTTGTGAATATGACAATGAAGATTAGGATAACAGTCCGAATAACGTAAATAATGCAAGTAATTATAATACCTCATCTCAGAGATATATATAGAGAGACATAGACATAAAGGCCGGAGCGTACAACAGCCAAAACGTTGTGAATATGGCAATAAAGATGAGGATAACAGTCTGAATAATGTAAATAATGCAAGTAATCATAATACCTCATCTCAGAGATACAGACAGATTAAAAAAGAACCTGCCAGACCGTGAACATGAATGTGTCTGTTGATAAAAAGAGAGGGAGAAATTTTCAGATACCACGAGATTAAACGGGAGTTTAGAAAAATAGGCAAAATTAATTTTAGATTCCTGTCCATCATTGTAAGGTGCACGAGAAACCGCGCCAAAAACATGAGACTTGATATTAAACGAGTTAGACTTTACAGATTCAAGTCTGCGAGAAATTTTGGCAAAATGGTGTCATGTAAATTGGAAACGTTTACCGTACCCGGATTTTGAGTGGGAAGACATTTCGTCACGGATATTGACGGACTTCCTTTCGCACAACGCCCCAAATGATTCCTTTCCCAGGAAATAAAAACAAAATCAAATTATCTTTGGTTAAACAACAATTTGTAGCAACACCCAGGAAACCACGGCCTCCAAGTTTTAAGCCAATCATCGATTATTTTTGAATACAAAAGGATATTTTAAATGATTCTTGCTTTTCCGTTTTGTTCTTTTTATTTTCTCGAGTTACACCCACGACAAAAATGGTGAATCCAGCCAATGAAGGTTGAGAGATTCCATCAAAGTTTGTTCGTTTATCTGAACTTATAATGCCATCAAGTTTGTGTATGAATAAAAATGGCGGCGGCGAAAATTCAGTGTCGAAACTAAAATTAAGGACAATTTTATCCGGGAAAATAGTTTTTTTTTTAATTTAATTTCAAGAAGTAAATAAATAAGATATAAGTAGAAACTACTGATCTTTGGAGGGAGGTTTGTGTATGTTTGTGTGCGTGTATTTGTGTGAATATATTTACGTGTTAGTGTATGTATGTGTGTGTGCTTATATCCGTATTTGTTGTGTGCTTGTGTTATGTTCTTCTGTATATGCTTTTGTATGTGTGAGTGTATTTCTACTTGTGTATGCGCTTGTGGGATTTTCTAGGCGAGTATTTGTGTGTTTACATCTGCGTATTTGTGTGTTTACATCTGCGTATTTGTGTGTTTACATCTGCGTATTTGTGTACTCACGTGTCTGTGCTTGTGTGCGTGTTTAAATGCATGTATATGATTCAGTATATGTGCATTTTTCTGTGTTCGTATTTGTATGTGTGTGCGTGTGATCTTGTGTATATTTCTATGTCTGTGTATGCTTGTATTTGTGTCTACTGAGCGCACATGTGTGTAAATGTTCTTCTATGTGTTTGTGCGTGTGCTTACTTGCATGTGTTTGTGTGCGTTAGGTGGATATAAAATAGCTGGAATAGAAACGCATTTTTCAAACAAGTATCCTTACCTTTATTGTTTTTAGCTCAACATTGTGTGTTGCTATGGAAACAATTTTAACCTTCATTTTGAACTTTTTCATATTTTGCCGCCTTTGTCACTTTACACCCACAAATGACGATGTCTGTTATTGGGGTTTTATGTAATGGACCAACCCTAGAATAGTACATCACTTTGAAGTAGGAGGGAAATATATTTCTTTTTCAAAAGGATTTTAAAATAAAAATCTGTAAAGTATTAAGCGTATATGCATTCAGAATACCATTTAAGCACCAAGTAAAATCCATGGCAATCAATTATCTTTCAAAATCGAATAATTTGTTTAGTTTCGTTTGGTTTACGACATGTCAAATTCAATGGGTTTTTTAATGCCGACAAAATTTTTATTGATAGTAAGATTTTTCTTCAAAATGTATTGCTTTCAATATTTTTTCCTCAAAAATATTTTTTTTCTTAAAAAATATATTGCTGTTAATTTAAAAAAAATGTATTGCTGGTAATAATGTATTGCATATTTGTGCAAATAGACGGAGGAAAGGATCACAAACAGAAAGTAGATCTGAAAAAAGAGAAACAAAAGAAAGGAAGCTGTGGAGAGCCAAGTTTGCAACAGTTTTGTTGTCATAATTCTTGTTTGTATCACAATAAAATATATAATTGCACCTTCAATGCATCACATTTTATGATAAAAAGATCATTTAAGTAAATTTGAATTTCAGTTGGTAACACTACAAAATGAGGAAAAGTTCTCAGGGGTGAATAATTATGCAAGGTACTGTATATATCTTTCTCAGCTCTCAAGCAAAGTCCTGGTATTTTCAGATATCTCATTCTTCTTCATTTTCATTTCGGTGTTTCTCAAGTTTATATTATATCTGGTGGTCATTACAATTTTTAAAAAAATTTACTTCTTTTTCATCCACTAAATATGAATCGGGTGAAAAAGACGTAATTCCAAAAATACTTCACAATGGATTCTCCTCCAGCTCCTATCCCACGAACGCAGGTGTTCCCCAAGGCTCTATCCTAGGCCCTGCTCTGTTCCTTATCTTCATTAACGATCTTCCTGACGTCATAGGTTCCCAACCAGGCATCTATGCGGACGACACTACTATTTACTCCTGCCTCAGAAACAAATCTAGTGTGGCCGACAAATCTAACCTGGCCGTTTGTCTCGAAAAGGACCTCCAATCGGTTGGGGCAGGAATTGGCTGGTTAACTTTAATGCCTCAAAAACAAAACTGCTCTCTATTACTCACCACAGAGAACCATCCCTGCCGCCCATTAGAATGTCTGACGCTCAACTCCACTAGAGCACCTCTTTGCGACTGCTCGGCCTCACATTGTCTGCTGACCTGAGATAGAACAAATACATTGAGTTAATAGCTTCGTCCACCGCAAGGAAAATCGACTCCCTGTGCCGCGCCAGGAAATTTTTCCCGCCGGAATCGATCCTTCAAATCTACAAATCAACCATTCGCCCTTGCATGGAGTATTGCTGCCATATATGGTCTGGAGACCCTTCTGTTTGTCTCAAGGTTCTTGATAAAATCTAGAGACAGATATGCAATGTAATTGGCCCTGATCTGGCATCTCATCTTCAGTCGCTCTCTCACAGACGTGCCGTTGCTTCCCTCTGTCTTTTTTACAAATACTTTCACGGTAAATGCTCCGATGAGCTGCTTCCCAGACTTCATGAATTTAAGCGCTCAACTAGGCTGGCATCGCGCTCTCACCCTTTCACTGTCGGAACCGTTAAATATAGCCGTCTCTTCTACTCCAATAGCTTCATGTCTCGCACTTCTCGCCTGTGGAACTCCCTCCCATTTTCTTGTTTCCCTGATAGCTATAATCTCCAACTATTTAAATGTAATGTCAATCGACAGGGTTAGGGTTGATCTATCTCCTATTCTTCTCTTTATCCTTTCCTCTATCACTCCTATTTGCTCTCGCTCCAACTCTCTGTAACCCCTTGCGTGCTAGTGGCTTCCCGCCTTGCTTGGGGTGAAACCCTTAAAAAAATATACAAGATCCCATGCAAAATTGAAAGCGCATATAACTGATATATATGACAGCATAGAAATTCCATACCCAAAGTTAATTTCAAAAGAATTCTATAAAAGATCTTGTGGGAAGTGCATTTAACCCATTAACTGCCAATTTTTTTTAATGCACATTTTTGACCAAGACAGGTGTCTTTGGAGTTAAAACAGCATACAATATTAAAATTTTCTTCAAATAGCTGGTACTTTGAAAGTAGAACATCAGATATATATGTGTATAAAACATCAAAACATAATATTGATTAGAAATAATAAAAAAATACTTTTCAAAATAGTCATTATTTTTCTACTCGTGAAATGTAAAATTACGACAGAAAGTGTCTTCTTACGGCTAATAATAAAAACTTTAAAGGCTAAGTGTTGTAAAATATACCTCTGCAAATGCAATGTATGTAAGCAATTCAATGTACATACAAGGAATAACATGTAGTGAGTTTAATTTTAACAGATTCCCAAATGAGGCTCATGGCAGGTAATGGGTTAATTGATAGAAAACATTGCTGAGTGTGTGAAGAAATTGAAGCAAGTGGTTTATATTAACCTGGCCGACGACTGCATGTCGGGCTAGGCAGGACTTTTGCATATGCAAGATATGGAATCTCCTGTGTTACACGAGTTGCTGAGAATGGAGTTAACATGTTTACGCTTTGGCTTAGTGAATTAAGATTTACTACAGTAAATTTTCCGTTCAGTACTATAGATTCGTTTGTCAGTTGCCTAACCATAACCAGTTGGGCGTGTCCACTAGGGTGTGAGGCAAGGTGGATTTCTGTTCATATATATTGAGGAAATATCATAGTCGGGTGTTGATAGCGTTGCTTTGTTTCTTTGTTCCTAGAATCACAGTGTTGGTGTACTATTCTCTCAATCAACAATTGTTGTGGTGTCCTCCCTCTAAAGAGTCTATGTTGGACTCCTCCGCCTGCTATAAGATTAGTAGGAGAGAAGGCCTAGTGTGTGTGTGCGTCGGTTGACCCAGCGTTCAATCTATTCGACTGTTAATATTTTACAGCCCCCCCCCCACAAAAAATGTATGTGACACAAGGCCGAGTTTACCGTGGGTTCTCCGAGTCCGTAGGCAAAGCATCGTCCGGGTTTCACTCAGCTCGAGGCAGAGAGTTCGACAGTTCAACAATCTATGCGACTGTTCCCCCAAGGCCTTCTCTCCTACTAATCTCATATTAGGCGGAAGAGTCCAACATGGACTCTTTAGAGGGAGGACACCACAACAATAATAATAACAATAGCCGACGCCTTTGGATTCACATTTAGATACATCGAAACGCCCTCCATCAGAAACCGTCTACGCGGACTGGATTATCGAACCTAAAAGAATGTATAAATAGAGCCCTACCTGTAAGGTTATGTGCTGCTTTTGTCAAAACCTGTCACCATATCACGCACATTTGGCTGTGGTGCATGTGTCTGCTATACTCTTATGAGACTAGGTGTAATGATGAGTACAATGGGCTTTGAATATTTGTATCCTAACATCATTTTGGGTGTGTTGTTCTCTTACTCAATAAATCATAATAATTTTCACTGTTTCGATAGAATCAATGACAATAAGTAAATATAGCATAATAACCCAGAAAGAAAACAAGAATACGCATGACTGGGTGTGAAAGGTAATCAACTAGGAACTATGCAAGTGACTGTATTTTGTCTAAACGGGCCTTTAACTGTATATATAGCAAACAGGAAACATAAAACACTTTGAGACTTTCAGATTCAAAACGAATCGTGCAATGCAGGTCAGATGAGCGGAACTGGTAGGCGGAACCGAAAAGAAGAAGAGAAACACGTGTTTCAAAATGGAGGAAGAGATTCCGCAATTTCAAAATGGAGGAGGGGATTCCGCAATTTCTGTTGACTATTAAATAACTCTGAAAGAAAAGTGTGAAAAAATAGACAAGTATCTCGACTTTGTTAACAAGGAGAGGAAACTGTGAAACATTTTGGTGTCAGTCGTGCCAGTAGTTATGAGAACACATATGAGAAACGGTTCCGAAGAACGTAAGGGAAATAGAAAATCAGGAGCGGATATAAAACCATCCAGACGACAGCATTACTGAAAACAGAAGTATTACAGAAACTTTGTATAAACCACCAATTAGTCAATTAAACGGGTGAAGAAGAAGAAGAAGAAGAAGAAGAAGAAGAAAGAGGAGAAGAAGAAAGAGGATTAAATAAAAGAAGAAGAAGAAGAAGAAAGAGGAGGAGGAGAAGAAGGAGAGCAAGAAGAAGAAAAAGGAGAAGAAGAGCAAGAAGAAGAAGAAGAAGAAGAAGAAGAAGAAGAAGAAGAAAATAGAGGAGGAGGAGAAGAAGGAGAGCAAGAAGAAGAAGAAGAAGAAGAAGAAGAAGAAGAAAGAAGAGGAGAAGAAGAAGATGAAGGAGGAGGAATAATAATAATAACAACAACGACAATAATAATGATGATAATGCTGATGATGATGAATATTTGGTGCCAAACGCCATCTCAGACAGATACTTTCTCTTTGATAAAAAACCAAAAATAACTTTAGGAACAGATTTCTTCTTGCCAAATTGTATACTGAAGAAATATTTAAAATCTCACAAACACTAAAATAATGTCTCAAGGGAAACGCAATAAAATACACAACACGTGTTTTTCCCCCTACGAGATGGGAGAAGATTAGTTTGGTTGCATTAATATAAGAGGTAATTTTTTTTTTTATGAAAATGAACGAGCAGGTTTATTGTTCTGAAGTGAATGTAATAGATAGATAGATTTGCACAGACTAAGATAGATAGATAGATAGATAGATAGATAGATAGATAGATAGATAGATATAGGCATTGAGAGGAAGGCAAACATGAACCTATATATAGGGAAATGAACACACTGCCGCCCCCTGTCTAAATGATTGGATTTTTCTGTATCCTTGGAAACAGGAAATTATGAATTTATATGTGCGTTTAAAACTCAGTAAATTTAAAAATAAGTTATTCCAAAAATCGCTTGAAGATGAAACGGAACTAATGCTTTTAATTTACTTACAAAATTAAATTTGAAGTTTTTAGCTTCCATTTCCGAAACATGGTTATTAATGTGTAGCGGAAAAGACATATTTTAAATCAGTTAATTTATAATATTTATGCTCTGTAAAGTTACATTGAGCACTGTTTTGTAAAAATAAAAATATCAATAAGAACACCGGATTATATGTCTTACTTTCTTTCTTTATATATATATATATATATATATATATATATATATATATATATATATATATATATAGATAGATAGATAGATAGATAATAATATTAGTGGTCAATATACATATACATACATATATATATACAAAAATATATATATTTTCGATCACAATGATCTCGACACGCCCCAAGTCTCTCCTGAAGTGCGACGCTCAGGAAGGAAAAAGAAATTTACTCATCCGCTCGACGTAAATCCCAAGAGGAAAAAAGTATTAACAGATTTATGTTTTTCTTTCTCCTTTTCAAAAAGAAAAAAAAAAAGAAAACTCTTGGAAGGGTGGGTGTTGTGAGACCGTAACATACCTACAATATGGACTCTTCCAGGACTATATAAAGGATGCGACATAACACTCTAGAGAGAAGAAGAAGAGGAAGAGAGAGAGTATTCTAATACCGTAGTATCAGCCGCGTACGACTACCAATATTGGACACTAGCACATAGTAAGCTCCGCTTACACTTACACTATCTTTGTAACCTTTTTGTTTAATATATCTTTCTTAACTCTAATCCGTGTTCCGTGTTTTCCTTCCGTGGTCCCAACTTTGGGTCCACATCAGAAAGTGAAATGCATGAAAGCTCTAGAGAGGGGGTGTAACAGACGAAAGAAGAACAGGAAGGCTTAAAGGTGAAGGTGGGGATTCGAATTTAACAGAGAGAAGTTTTAAAGAGAGGAGTTAAATAACGGTTTAAATGAGTGAGATACAGATAAATATGAATTATTTTCCGATGCATAATTCGCTACCGAATAGCTGACCTACATTAAAATTAAAAAAACAAACACCAGAAAAGTGTGCATACATTTGTAAAATGACACTACGCACAATAAAAAACGATATGATCTATATATATATATATATATATATATATATATATATATATATATATATATATATATATGTGTGTGTATATATATATATATATATATATATATATATATATACAAGTACAGGATTGGTACAGATGGAATAAAATTTCCAATAACCAAAAAACACTATTCTTAAAAAGAGTGCTCAATACAGAGTAGAGCAAATAATATTTATTCAAAATTATAACATATGCATCTTATATTATCACTACAAAATTGCAATTTGTTTCAACACTACTGGTGTTTTATCAAGTGATAGTGTTGATTGCGAAATAAAAGGTTTTAAGAGTTCAAAAACCAACCAAACCCCCTCAATAGGGGAGACATTGCTACGTAACCTATGATGACCAATCAGAATACAAGTATATCGTAATTCAAAATAACGTGACAATATACTCTAAATACAATCTATTAGTGTATTAAAGTTAAGATTAGATTAAATTAGAAATCAATATAACAAATCAAGTTTTAATTTCACAGTTAAATTTAAAATTATAAATATAATATCCTACGGAAGAAGGCCGGAGCGTACAACGGCCGAAACGTTGTGATAAATATGGCGACAAAGATAAGAACAATAGTCCGATTAATGCAAATAATGTACATAATACCTCATCTCAGAAATATAGACAGATAATATCCTAAATTCAACCGAGCATCAAGTTTAATATTATTGAAAGATTATTCAGAAATGAAACTAGGAAAGAATATATATTGTATTGTTCCTAGCGAAGTGCCAATTTATCAATTGGACGCTGATATATCTACGATTGCTACAAATATTTGATACATGGAAGTGTGAATTCAAATACGGAAGTAGATTGGGAAGGCAATTTTCAAATGACAGGACAAACACATTCACATCCTAATACACAAATATATATCATCCACAGGCAGAGTGTTTCGCTGTATCACTGCTTATCAGTGTGGTAAGACATCGGATTGCTTCAAACCAGGATCAAAACTCGACCGATTTGGCATCAAAGACTCTATCGGCGGACGGCAGAGAAAGGAAGTCCTTTAACGTATTATATACGTGATGTATATAAACACTAGACCAGTAGCCAGAGCGCTCAATTCTGACGAAGAGCCATACGTTAAGCAGGAAAAAGAAGCTATTAAAAATTCCCTTTCTCCATAGTACATAGTCGGCGAACAATCATATATATATATATATATATATATATATATATATATATATATATATATATATATATATATATATTACGGAAATCATAGGAATAGAGAGTGTGGACAGAGAAAACTGAAAGAATGAAATATATTTGCGATTTGTAACTCCCCAATTGTTTGTTGTCCCATAGTCTGTCCACTTTACCATTGACTGTCATTTGAACTGTTTTTATTTGCATACCAAAGGGAATAAATAGATGACATAATAATGACAGTCTGTCTCTGTCTCTCTCTCTCTCTCTCTCTCTCTCTCTCTCTATCTATCTATCTATCTCTACTCATTATCTATCTATCTATCTATCTATCTATCTATGCACAGTCTTTCTCTCTATCCCTGCTCATTATGTATGTATGTATGTATGTATGTATGTATGTATGTGTCTATCTATCTTTTTGTGTATAGCTTTTTCTGTTTGTCTCGCTTGTCACTCTTGAAACGAAGCTGACGTATATGCAGGTCAAATAGGTGCACTTGCAGGCTAATCTCAGTGATGAAACCTTGGATTATCTCGTCACAGGTGTTTTCTTTATCCGTAATCGTCGTCGCCTTAACTCTAGTCGGTTTGTCCTCTGACCGGCGGCGGTTGGTTGGGGCGTCATGCATCTTTCGTGGCATTTAAACGTGCAACCCCCCCCTTTCATCTCAGGTGAAGGCGGGGACAGGGAAAAACGTCTTTTATTCCAAGGTTTACTTAAGATAGAATGAAAAAAAAAAAAAAAAAAAGAGAGAGGCGATTTGATTTGAAATGTGGTTGGGAGAAAGCGAGAGAGATCTTGACGTGAAAGATGGGCGAGAGAGTAAATGCAAGAGAGAGTAGAAGAAGAAAAAAAAAGACAGAATCAGAAAACAACAAAGGAAGTGTGGAAAAGAATGAAATTAAAACTTCCAGGGGACAAGCAAACAAGCAGGAAAGAAAGAAAAAAAAGAAGAAGAAATGAATGAGAAAGAAAGAAAGAAATGAATAAGAAAGAAAGAAATAAAGAAAGAAAGAAAGAAAAAGAAATGAATGAGAAAGAAAGAAAGAAAGACAGACAGACAGAAAGAAAAACAGAAAGAAAGAAAGACAAATTAGTGGAAAAGAAAGAAAGAAAGATAGAAATGAATGAGAAAGAAAGAAATGAACGAATAAGAAAGAAAGAAAGAAGAAATGAATGAGAAAGAAAGAAATGAATGAGAAAGAAAGAAAGACGAATAAGAAAGAAAGAAAGAAGAAATGAAAGAGAAAGAAAGAAATGAATGAGAAAGAAAGAAAGAAAAAAAATAAGAAAGAAAGAAAGAAGAAATGAATGAAAAGAAAAAAAGAAAGAAATGAATGAATTGAATAAAGAAAAAAAGAAGACAGAAAAAACAAATCAAAAAAAAAAGAAAAAAAAAAAAAAAAAAATGAATGAATGAGAAAGAAAGAAAGAAAAAGAAGAAAGAAAGACAAGAAAAAGAAATTAAATTAGGAAAAAGAAAGAAAGAAAGAAAGAAAAAAAAAAAAAAAAGAAAAAAAAATGAATGAATTCAAAAGAAAGAAAAGATTGAAAGACAAATTAAAAAAAAAAAAAGAAAAAAAAGAAAGAAAGAAAGAAAATGAATGAATGAAAAAAAAAGAAAAAAGAAAAGAAAAAAGAAAAGAAAGAAAGAAAAAAAAAAGAAAGAAAGAAAACAAAAAGAAAAAAAAGAAAGAAAAAAAAAAGAAAGAAAAAAGAAAGAAAGAATGAAAATTAATGAGAAAGAAAAAAAAGAAAAAAAAAATAAGAAAAAAAAAAAAAAGAAAAAAAGAAATGAATGAATGAGAAAGAAAAAAGAAAGAAAAAAAAGAAAAGAGAAAAGAAAAAAGAAATGATATAGATATAAGAATGAAATAGGTTATAGAACATTGCAAATGAGAGAAAAGTAAAGGAAAAACTGAAGAATAAAAAAAAGCGGATGTTTTTTTTTTTTTTAGGGGGCGGAAATTTTTTTTTTTAGATAAGAAAGACACATTTATTTAAAGTAGGTTTTAGGACAAATGTTAATGCAAAAAGAAAACGAATTTTGGGTTGATTAAATGTGCAAAAAATGTCAAATTTAAAGAATGAAACATTCGAAATTCTAAAAGTGAACAGGTCCATAGTTCCAAATTGTTTCATCAGACAATCCCCCCCCCAAAGATTGTTATATCTGTGTTATTTAAAAAAAGGAAAGGAGGGGGAGGAAAAAAAAATAATTGAATTGATATCTAAAAGAAAATCATTGTTTCATTGCACATATCAGTGTATCAGAAGTATTTACGTTTTTATAGATCTTTACTTCAAAGTTCATTTCATGTACACAGCGAAAAAAATTAATCTTTTGATTGCAAATATTATCAAATAATTTTGCCTTTTCTTCCTTTCCCTTTTTTTAAATCAATTTTTCAGAAACATCCTGTCAATGCCAACTTGAAATAATAAACTATGCAAATTGACCACGAATTAAAACGGATAAAACAATCAATGATGTTTGATTTTTTCAAAAATTAATAAAAAAGAAAGAAAAGGGAAAAGATAAAGAAAAAATAACAACAATGGGTTTAACACTCTGTTTCTCTGAAATTTGAAAAAAAAAAAATTTTTAATTTTCAATTTTTACCCAAATTCACTTTTAAAAACAAACAAGAAATCATATTTATGATTGTTATTAACATTTTGTTAAAACTTGCAGGTTACTCAAATATTTAACGATGAAAAGGCGAATTTCTACGGATGTTTTTATGAGTTTTATATAAAAAATTTAGATATTAATCCATTAAATTTAAAAATTATTAATCAAAAAGAAATTCAAATTGGAAATCCGTGAAAGTTGGGATGTTGGGGAAATTTAAAATTATTATTAATAAAATTATTATTAAAATTATTTTTCTATATATTTCTGATATATTTCATTTCTCATTGTTCAGACTTTTGTCCTCATCGTTATTATCATATTCAAACGAAAAAAAAGAAAAAAAAAAATTCCGTAAATTTTTTCAGGATCTGTCTATATTTCTGAATGAGATATTAAATTATTTACATTATTTAAATTCGTTCGGACTGTTGTCCTCATCTTTAAAAACATATTCAAAAAATCAACGCCGTTGCCTTAAAAAACCGGCCTTCTTCAAGTGGTATATAGTTTCGAATCGAACCTTTTATTTCGTCCACCGGGCTAGATTGTTCTAGTTCCACGTGCCGTGCCGTTTCTGGATATTTCAGTTTCAATTATCTCCCTTTAGCAATTAAACTCTCCAAGGTGTTGTTCGCCTCTGCTGTGACCAGGGATTGAACTCACAACTCTTTGGGTCAAGTCACTGAATTACTTCACCCAGAACTTTTATTAAAATGTATGAATTTTTGGGACCTATAAATCTAAAGTCCTCAGTAAACTTTTTTTTTTACCTGAGCTCATATTACAATTTGTTCTTATGATTGTTTTTCTCTGGATTACTGGTTTCTATATTGTATTCATGTCTATACTTATTATTATTAATTAATTATATTCAACTATTATAATAACGGGTACACGTAATGAGATTCTGATAAGTTTAGGGCTTTACTTTAACATGGGATTCTAAACCGCTGAAACTGCTTGCAGAATTTCGGAAACGCAAGGAAATTAAATATCTGTTCGAACTGTCCCCAATCTTATTTAGACGTGATGACATGACCCTTGAAATAAAGCCGAGACATGGACGATTCTCAGTTGTCGGTTGTACAGATTTAAAACGCAAGATAGACAAGAACTTAACCACCTGGCCTCAGAATCTTTCAAAATGGTCGTCGACAGATACCTTATATAAAACATGACATAAGTTTAAATAATATATACAGGAACTTTAGAAAAATTCGCTGTGAACTTTCAATTCATTGGAAAAACGAAAATACATTAAATACAACCAAGATTTAAATAAGTTATACTTATATATATATTCATACTTAATTTGAATAATTTATATATATATTTATACTTAATTTGAATAAGTTATACTTCAGTTTCACTGGTGAAATCAATAATCAAAAAGTTTTGTAAAATATATTTTAAACGCAGGTTAATGAGACAGCTAGAACAATACAATCAAAGGAGATGATTTTGAATATGAGGAAGGGGGAGGGTAAAAGACAAGGGTGTGTCTTCTCACCGGACTTATTCAACATTTAGAGTGAGATGATTCTGAAAGAATTAGAAGTGCGAACAGGAGTCAGTACTGGCGATCTTAACACTATAAGATATGCAGATAACACAGTGTTGGTAACAGAAACAGAGAAGAAACTCCGAGGCGTCTTACAGATGGTAGAGAAGGAAAGCGAGAAGAAAGGACTAAATACCAAGAAGTCAGAATGCATCATTGTTAGCAAAAGGAACAGCCCAACATACAATTTACAAATTGGAGATATCAAATTCAAACAAGTTCAAAAAGTTAAATATCTGGGAAGTGTTTTAACAGAGAACGAAAAGTGTGAATTGATATATCAAAAGATGCCTTCCAGAAACTAAGCGAAGTATTAATAGAAAAATTTGTTAGAAACAAAAAAGGATATTGAACTGTTATGTAAGTTTTCCAATTTGTCCGATATAGCAGTGAATGCTAGACAATTTCCTCACAGATGAAGAAGAGATTGAGAAATCAGAAAATATTCTAAAGAATTTATGCTGAGGATTTACCATGTGAACAACATGTGAACAACGACGAAGTTTTAGAAAAAATAAAACAAAAAGGATATATATATATATATTATATAACAACAGTTGAAATTTCTATCTTTAAATAATAAGGAAATCGGGCTTTGGAAAATTTGATACTCATAGGACAGATTAAAGGCAAGAGGACAGAATCTTAAACAATATATAAAATGCCTAACGAACTTGTATAAATAGTTTTAAAAAACAGACATTAGGAGAATAAAAAGAAAAAACTATATTTTAAAAAAAAGGACATTTTTAAGTGTGGAGAGCCTTTATCGCCCACGCCCTATATGGACACGTCACGTAGAAAATTTAAAAAAAATTCCAGTATTAAGAAATTATAAAAAAATCGTTAGAAAATAATACTGAACTGTTATGTAATATAATTTTCTCCTATATATATCTGATGAATTTATGGAAAATTCTCTTCTCAGATGAAGATGAATTTAAAGCAACAGATGCGTTGTTCTTCAGAAGGAATCCGAAATTAGCATGGATCGATACATGGGAGCAATGACGGAAATGATATTTAACATCATATAAGAGAAAGTTGAAATATATAAAACACATAATGAGGAAATAGGGTTTCTTTTTTTTGGAATAAAGTGATACTCAAAACATATTAAAATTTAAGAGGGACAGATTTTTATCAAAAGCGTATAACATTTGCCTATTTTTTTTAATGAATAAGTATTTTTAAAAAAAAAAAAAAAATTTTTAAAAAACATTCACCGCTGTAAATGTGTCCGAATCATTTTAAATATTTGTCCGCCGACAGGAATTTAACCTTATATCCTATATTTAACCGTCATTTAGCTAAAAAAAATTATTTGATTTCCTATATATTAATAATAAATTCTGGCCGGTAAATTTTGTACTGTTTATTATAAACAAAGCATTTTATTAAAATTTGTATCTATAAAAAAATGTATAAACATAAAATGTTTTAAAATAATTGAAATTTTCTTTCATTTGTTTACATTTGGATATATTGAGCAGATATGAATGTACGTAAGAAAAAAATATTAAAATCGACCTTGCTAACGGAAAAAACATCATAATAAAAATCTTAGGCGGATTTATGAGGCAGGCATAATATCTATCTCACGCAGGTGAATTTTGAACCAGTGAACACTAGACCTTTTCTATTTTAAAGATTAATGCTCGACAAACGTACATATAAGTTTTAGATTAAAATAAAATTCTTTTCATTTTTCATTCAAAATACTCAAATTTTAGGAATACGTTTTCACAACATCGCCAACGTGACGCCGACGTGATCATATTTAAACGGAACGCTGATCTTGAAAAATTTCAGTTGTTTGTTTTGATTAGTCGTACTCTTATGTCCATCGTCTTTGAATGTTGAATTAAATATAGTCTAATGTTAATTATGTTTTATGAATATGTCCTGAAGATGGTCTACTAGACCGAAACGTCCGACGTTGACATTATATTAACATTAAAACAGCATAATTGCATATTAGGATTTTTGTTTGTTTTTTCCGTATATTTTTTTCTTCATACTGTCGGATCTATATCCATATATTTGTGCTGAGGACAGAAATCGATCCAAATTTATGGGTAACGGAAACTGCAGTATAAAGCAACTGAAGAAGAGCAGTCCACGAAGAAACAACATCCTTCGAAACACCAAAGACAAATAGAAAAGACGAAAAGAGACCTACTTAAAGCTAGAGCTCCCCATCCCCTGAGCCCTCCTACCATACTATGCGATGGCTGCAGACGTCTCTTCTTCAGATCCAACATAGGACACTTTTCACACAGAAGGAAATGTCGATAAATCACCCCCAATAATCGGCAACGCGTCGCCAACGGTGATTATTAAGTGATAATAAAATCCATTATAATAAATTTTAGAACTGACTTTAATATCGACCATGTCTCAAAAGAAACTGGTGAGCCTTTGATTTAACATTTACTAGTGTGTTTATAATAGTAAATTAAGTAACGTAGATATTTACGAAATGAATCAGGCAAAAGACAAAGTTTAATAAAGTGAGAATAAAGAAGAAGGTTTGGCGGTCTGTCTTTTAAATTGTCAAAGGCTACTTTGAAAAGTAGTATTCCAGATACAGACCGTTGCATATACGCGGCTAATGCAACGACGGGCCGATTTCGAATTCCGGCAAAGATCGTTCCGTTCACTTTCATGGGAAAGGGTATGAATCCACCCCCCACCACCACAGCTATTCATTAAATAGCAGAGCTGAGTGATCTCCCTTGTCTGAAGTTGACAACCAGCCCAGGAGAAGGAAAACTCTGATTCCAAAACCAGCTTGAATAGGGTCGTTCTAGACACACCGCTGCTGCTATATACAGAAGGTATCCCTAGGACACTAATGGATTACGAGATTCGCGAAGGGCAAACCTTTTACACCTGCCATCATTGATGAAAAACGCACCAATCTCCCACTTTACTTTGTGCATAATGAGTATTCGAAGGAAAAGTTGTTCTCTATTATAAAATACAATTTGACTTTATAAATGTACCGGTTGCGCAGCCTGACTTCGTCTACTTAGTAATAAGCTATTCCGTTATGGTAATAAGAAGTATTATTTGACACCAATGAATAAACACGCTTTAGTCTTTAAATGAATATTTCATTAGTAAGTAGACCAGGTTTCTAATAAAATGCTTTTTCTTTATTTTTTATGTTAGATTGTTTATATTTTTTTTTCGCTTTTGGTGATTTTAAAATTAGCATTTTTTTTTACATGCGGCAAAATAATTTATTTCAAAGATAATTTGTTTCAAAGATACAATTCCTCGATTATTTATTTAGGAAACATAAATAATGCAAAATTATTTAAATAATTTAATCATTTAATCATTTTTTACGGCACTAGTAAAATAGTTTTTACAAATATTGGATGATTACCGCATCTGACTATTAGTTATATTACTATTAATAATATTAACCTTGTCAAATCGCCTCCTGCTAGATGCAGTTTATCGTCTTACCCAGGACAGATGTACATGTTTATATATATACAAATTGCAGATTTAGTGGGCATATATATTTTAGACACCTTGAGTAGAGTAGTTAACCATAACCAAGTTGGAATTTGTAGAGATGACGTCTTAATCATTGTCCCTAATGGCAATAGTCCCTTGACTTCCGGCTTACATAAGAGGATCATTAGGGTACCTAGGCCTTAAGATTGAAATATCTTCCAACCTTAAAATAGTCAACTTTTTAGATATCACCCTCAACCTCCCTAATGAGACTTTAAAGCCCTTCCATAAAGTTGATCAGACACCTTTATACATCAATGTCCATTCTAACGACCCGAAATCTGTAATAGATCACATTCCCAAAACTGTTAATACGAGAATAAATAGCCAAAAAATCTTTAATGAAAATAAATTTACATACAATCAGGCTCTCAAAAATAGTAGTTTAAATCATATCGTTTTTTATTGTGCGTAGTATCACCACAAATGTATCCACACGTTTCCTGTGTCTGTTTTTTAATTTAATTTGGGTCAGCGAATCGGTAGCGAATTATGCATCGAAAAATATTGCATATTTTTCTGTATCTCACGCATTTAAACCGTTATTTAACTCCACTCTTTAAAACTTCTCTCTGTTAAATTTTAATCCCCACCTTCTCCTTTAAGCCTACCTGTTCTTCTTTCTTCTGATACACCCTCTCTCTAGAGCTTTCATACATTTCCCTCTCACACTTGTTTCCCCATCCCACACATACACTCTCACTAAAATTTTGTTTTTTATACCCGGAGTTATATTTTCCGATTTCTTTTTGAATTTGTAGGTCTCATGAACTTTATTAAGGCTTCGTCAGAGATTGAGAATACAAATGAAAAAGCAGAGACAGAAGACTGGAATCCTATGATTTTTGGTTCGTTCTCATTGGTCAGACACGTGTTTAAAGACAAAAGACAATAATGTATAAATATGCGTGAACAATATTTAGGATGTTAAAGTGTGTCATAGTGTAAGAGTGTTTACGTCATCTCCAGATCCATTATTCATGAATCTAACTTATGTCTAAAATAATGAGGTTTTTACAAATTTCCCTTTTTCAAAAATATGCATGTTAAATCTAACCAAAACTAGATTATTACGATATCTTAATTTGTTTTATTTTACAAGTCAGGACATTCTGGATGTTTTCATAGTTAATAACATTGAGTCTTGGCTTTTTCTATTTTATTATTAATGCTTATATATATATATATATATATATATATATATATATATATATATATATATATATATATATAATAAAGAAAGAACAGTAAGACATATAATCCGGTGTTCTTATTGATATTTTTTTATTTTTACAAAACAGTGCTCAATGTAAATTTACAGAGCATAAATATTATAAATTAACTGATTTAAAATATGTCTTTTTAAAATATGTATATATATATATATATATATATATTTACATATATATATATATATATATATATATATATATATATATATATATATATATATATATAGTTGAAAGATCAAATGTAGATGAGTTATGGATAGGAATCCAACAAGATGATAAAATGAATTAAACAACAAAGTAAGAAACGAATCTCAATCTAACATGTTTCAACTTCATTAAGGCTTCGTCAGAGATTAAGAATACAAATGAAAAAGCAGAGAGACACAGTACTGGAATGTTATGATTTTTGGTTAGTCCTCATTGGTTAGACACACGTTACGTGTATAAAAGGCAAGATAATATATATATATATATATATATATATATATATATATATATATATGTGTGTGTGTGTGTGTGTGTGTGTGTGTGTGTGTGTGTGTGTGAGGAACAATCTAAACATAAACAAAACTGAATATTGACTTTTTAAAAA
Source organism: Acanthosepion pharaonis (assembly GCA_903632075.3). Taxonomy (NCBI): domain Eukaryota; kingdom Metazoa; phylum Mollusca; class Cephalopoda; order Sepiida; family Sepiidae; genus Acanthosepion; species Acanthosepion pharaonis. The sequence continues at coordinate 53,889 of CAHIKZ030002784.1, read as the reverse complement.
TTCAGAAGAAAATTAGAATTATTGTTGTCGTCTATAAAACCTCTAATGTGGTATTGCGTGCAAGTTGCATCACTAGACGCTCTGCACTTGTGGCCTTGTGTCAAACTAATAAATAAAAACATATCAATACAGTTAAGCCTTCGCATTCATCTGGTAGAAAGCAAATTTACTAAACGCTCGAAATTTGACTGACCCACAAATATGCCCCACCTGCGTTTTCAATCACCCACTAAACTCCAACCGATAAAGCCGGTTTGTAATTTTTATTTCTGTCAAAGTCCTTGATGGAATCTAAATGAAAGCGTATCTGGTTACAGACAAAAGCCCCAAAGGGACTAAAAATGGGTTCATTTTGAATGAGAATGTATGGATTTTTGGTAAATATCGCAAAAGGGTTTGGTATGCCGAAAGGGACAAACTGAGTACCCTGGAGCATGCAGTAAAAACAGAAAATGATAATGATGAAAATGTAAATCTTTTGAAGACATTTACACATTGTAGCGTTTACATAACGATTTCGACGTTGAGAAAAAATATATAGGGTTATGGGGGGGGGGGTGAAATGACCGGGGCCGTTGTGTAGTAACCCCGAAATCCCTGGCCTGATTGGACGCCCCAGCCAGTCCTTTTATACACTCGCTATCTTATCAGCATTTACTATTTTCTACCTCCATTTATATACGTTACAAATTAAACTAAGTAAAACTGACTATTAAAGGATGAAAAAATTTAAATTATTCAACATCTTAACACGATAAATTTCAAGTTCAGGTTAAAAAATGCCGTAAAACATTGTCCATTTATTCATGAACAATGCAATCATTGCGTTGTGCCTGAAACTCCAAATGGGGAAATATATATAGCATCCCGACTCCAGAGTTTCGTAGACGGAACCTCTTGGAATCACTCCGTCCACTCATTAGGTGTATCAGCAATTGAATATATATATAATTCTCTTTATAAATCGAACAGAAGGTGATTTCATCTTTTGCAAAAATACAGGGATATTTCCTTTTCACTGTCTCACCCCTAATTACGACGTTGCCCCAGTTTTAATTTTTGGGGCACAGACTCAGATTCAGGTCACATCACCCCTTACATCTGAGCACCTAAATCTCCAAACGGCACCCCACTTGATTATTATATGTGGGGTGCAGCTGAGCGAGAGACAAATAAAACTCATTGTAAAACCAAAGATGAACTGAAAGCAAGGATTATGGCAACATTTACCAATCTAAACAAGGAGAACCGCCCAGAAGAGTTGCAGGAGATTCCGAAGTCGTCTGGAGGTCGTGGTTAAAGCCAATGGCGGTTTTATTAAAAATAATTGCTGTTTAGTATTTCAAGATATTTTTGTGTAATTTTAGTAAATATATTTGTTAAAATGAGATGTCAGTGTTGTTTTCGTTTTTGTGTCATTTAAATGACAGTTTATCCATCGCACCCTGTAAATGTCCACTGATATGTACCTATGCATACTTACACACACGCATATATACATCATAGAGCCTTTTTTATATATACTTGTGTACAATATAAATACAACTATTTATTGTATATATCTCTCTCTCTCTCTCTCTCTCTCTCTCTCTCTACCTCTCTCTAATGATACATATTATGTAAATTCTAATACCGTTTAATACGTAAACGGAGCGTCTACACAAATAAGAGTATCCAGTAAAAATAAAGACGAAATCTAAGGCTAATTATTTATTTGAAATAAGTTCTTTTAATGAAAGCGTTGGTCCAGTATAAGGTTTACTTGCCAAGTAACCATTGCTTAGCAACAGTAGCCATATTTAGTATGTCGGTAGCCATGACAGACCTGCAGAAGAAAATATTATAATTCGAGAATTCGATAATAAAAAAAAAATACTGTTCGCATCATTTAAATAAAATATTAAAAAAACAACAACAAATTTTGACGAAATGGAAAGAGATTCAAAAGACACAGTAAAAAGGAAGCAACATTCATTTTGCGTTTTTGTTTGAATCAATAAATTTTCTGAAACGTTGAAGGCCTAAATTCCTAAATTCCTAAATATTTTACCCCAGAATTAATGGGAGGACAAAATGCTTTTAGTGCATCCGAACTTGAAATATAAAAACATATAAAACTTGATATTTGGAATGTTAATAATTGGTAACCCATGGTTTTTTTGATAACGGAATTAAAATTTTGTATGAGAATAAAGATAAATTGTTACATTCATCGTATCATTATATAAGGGTAGATAGGCATATATATATATATATATATATATATATATATATATATATATATATATATTTTGGATTGATGAGTTTGTGAGGTTGTGGTCACATCAATCAACAAATATGTTAGCTCTATCTCTGATACTGAGCACTTTCTAATAAGTACCGCGCATATAATATATAAATAATATAATAATATATATATATATATATATATATATATATATATATATATATATATATATATATATATATATATATATATATATACACGTATATATATATATATCCAAGTATAGGATTGGCGTATACAAAATAAATTCCAATAACCAACAAATACTGTATTTACATTAGTCGGACTATTGTCCTCATCTTTGTCGCCATATTTGGCGCAACGTTTCGGCCGTTGTACGCTCCGGCCTTCTTCAGGTGGTTGGAATTTCGAACTGAACCCTTTATTTCACTGGGGTAAACTGTTCTAGTTCCACGTGCCATGTTTGATGGATGTCAGTTATCAGTTATCTCCTGCTAATTTTCCCTCTGAAAGTTCTCCACTGCCTTAAACAGGAATTGAACTCACTTTTTTGGGGTCTGTCACTGGATCTAACCAACGCCTTTATCCACTGTGCCATGTGTCCTTGAGGACATCTGGGTATGAACTTCTGAGTATTATAAACCTAATGTTTTCAGCATCATTTTTACCAGTGCTCATCATAACGTTGTGACAAATATGGCGACAAAGATGAGGACAATAGTCCGACTAATGTAAATACTGTACATAATACCTCATCTCAGAAATATAGACAGACCCAACAAAAACTATTCTTAAAAGAGTGCTCAATACAGAGTAGAGCAAATATGATTATTTATTCTAAAATTATAACATAAATATGTCATAAAAATACTACAAAAATAGCCATTTTGTTTCAATACTTCTGGTGTCTTATCAAGTAATGGCGTTGAATGTAGAATAAAGGGTTTTAAAAATGTTCATTTCAGTCAAACACCCCTCGCAAGGGGAAACGCTGTTACATAAGCTGCAATGACCAATCAAAATACAAGTATATGAGAATTCAAAAAACTTGACAACGGACTTTAAGGTCATAATAATTATTTAATGCTTTAATGTTAGGCTTAGACTAAAATAGAATTCATTCTAACTAATAAATATTAAATTAAAAATTGCTAATTTAAAATGTTAAATTCAATCTATATTAAGTTTAAAATTATAAAGTCATTTAAAGAAGAAACCAGGGAAAAATACATAATTTTTTCTATTATTTTGTTTTTATTGAAATCAAGTTGGAATAAACGTTAAGATCCAATGCTGGTCTGAAGTTCATGATAATATATATATATATATATATATATATATATATATATGTTGTGCTGTTCCGCGACCGTTACCGTTGTATTGAAAACTTTTATGTAAATATAACAAGATGACATCTTTGATGGTGAACATCTCTCTTATAATGTCCATACAACCAACTCTGATGATGGCTCATGTCTGCTGAAAGTTTAGATCGAGAAAAAGCGTAATAAAAAATATCCAAATATTGGACAATTTTTGTCGATTTTCTTCCGAAATTAAAGCCACTATACGAAGCTTAGAACGGCTCATAATCAAACATAATAGACATTCGTTGTCTGTTATATTTAAAAATATATGGTTGAATAATGATCTGCGGCCCCAATACACGAAATATATATATATATATATACAAGTAGACATTGAAGCACGTGAAAGCGATGAAAGTCTATTTCATGTTTAAACGCAATCACCGCTGGGTGTTGACTTCACTGTCGACTATTATATTTAAAGAAGCTCTATCCCTAATATTGAGCACTTTAACCCATAATTATAGCATACTTTAAAAATCTATGTGAGAAAACTGCTCAGTATCGGAGATAAAAGGCTAATAGATGTAAAGGAACCATTGTCTGATTATCGCTTGAAACGTGAAACTGACAATCACCATACGTCCACACTGACTCTCTCTTCTCTACCTCCCTCTCTCCTTCTCCCTACCCCACTCTCTTCTCATCTGTCTCCCAAATAGGAATGTGCAGCTGGTATAAAAGGTTGCGAATCGGAATGACAAATAAGAGAGACGGGTTCGAATTCCACGTCGGGATCGTTACATTCATTTGGTGGTGGGTATGAAACCATCTCCACTTCATCTAGAACAATTATTGCTATTCTAAAAAAATAATAATAGCTGGTCACTCATATTCGTCTCCTTGTTCGGCTAGCCAATCCCTACTGCAGACACACGCTCAGGCACATTTGTGTTTGTTCAACACCCACAGAGCCAACCTGTGGTTTCTGCTGCAACTACTCTGAACAGACCATAGTTAAAGTATCTAGGAGAGGGCGTGTTATCTCGCATACTTAACAATCTGAACAACGCCAGCACATTCAAACCCTCGGTCACAATGACATATGACTTCGTGCTAGCGCAGCTATCGACGGCCCCCAAGAGTTCTGTCTATCCAAATTCACTCACAAGGCTTGGGTTAACCCGTGGTAGGGTTTTCAGCCACTTTCCAAATATGCCGCACCCTCGGATCGTCCCCTTCCATATATGCCGCACAATGGGATCGTCCCCTTCCAGATATTCCGCAGCCACGGTTCGTCCCATTCCAAATATGCCGTACCCTCGGATCGTCCCTTTCCAAATATGCCGTACCCTCGGATCGTCCACTTCCATATATGCCGCACCTCGGATCGTCCCCTTCCAAATATGCCGCACCCTCGGATCGTCCCATTCCATATATGCCGCACCCTCGGATCGTCTCCTTCCATATATGCCGTACACTCGGATCCTCCCCTTCCAAATATGCCGCAGCCTCGGATCGTCCCCTTCCAAATATGCCGCACCCTCGGATCGTCCCCTTCCAAATATGCCGTACCTTCGGATCGTCCCCTTCCAAATATGCCGTACCCTCGGATCGTCCCCTTCCATATATGCCGCAGCCTCGGATCGTCCCCTTCCATATATGCCGCACACTCGCATCGTCCCCATCCATATATTCCGGACCATCGGATCGTCCCCTTCCATATATGCCGCACCCTCGGATCGTCCCCTTCCAAATATGCCGTACCTTCGGATCGTCCCCTTCCAAATATGCCTTACCCTCGGATCGTCCACTTCCATGCACATACCGCAGCCTCGGATCGTCCCCTTCCATATATGCCGTACACTGGGATCGTCCCCTTCCAAATATGCCATACCCTCGGATCGTCCCCTTCCATATATGCCGCACCCTCGGATCGTCATCTTCCAAATATGCCGTACCCTCGGATTGTCCCCTTCCAAATATGCCGTACGCTCGGATCGTCCCCTTCCATATATGCCGCACCCTCGCATCGTCCCCTTCCATATATGCCGGACCCTCGGATCGTCCCCTTCCATATATGCCGCACCCTCGGATCGTCTCCTTCCAAATATGCCGTACCCTCGGATCGTCCCTTTCCATACATGCCGCACCCTCGGATCCTCCCCTTCCATATATTCCGTACCCTTGGATCGTCCCCTTCAAATATGCCGTACCCTCGGATCGTCCCCTTCCATATCTGCCGCACCCTCGGATAGAAACCTTCCAAATATGCCGTACCCTCGGATCGTCCCCTTCCAAATATGCCGTACCCTCGGATCGTCCCCTTCCATATATGCCGCACACTCGCATCGCTCACTTCCATATATGCCGCACCCTAGGATCGTCTCCTTCCAAATATGCCGCACCCTCAGATCGTCTCCTTCCAAATATGCCGTACCCTCGGATCGTCCCCTTCCATACATGCCGCACCCTCGGATCGTCCCCTTCCATATATTCCGTAACCTCGGATCGTCCCCTTCCAAATATGCCGTACCCTCGGATCGTCCCCTTCCATATATGCCGAACCCTAGGATCGTCTCCGTCCAAATATGCCGCACCCTCGGATCGTCCCCTTCCATATATGCCGCACCCTCGGATCGTCATCTTCCAAATATGCTGTACCCTCGGATCATCCCCTTCCAAATATGCCGTACCCACGGATCGTCCCCTTCCATAAATGCCGCACCCTCGGATCGTCCCCTTCCAAATATGCCGCACCCTCGGATCGTCCCTTCCAAATATGCCGTACCCTCGGATAGTCCCCTTCGGAATATGTCCCCTCGGATCCCCTTCCAAATATGCCGCACCTTTGGATAGTCCTTCCATATATGCCGTCCTCTTGGATCGTCCAATTCCAAATATGCCGCACCCTCGGATCGTCCCATTCCAAATATGCTGTACCCTCGTCTCCTTCCAAATATGCCGCACCTTCCTCTTCCATATATGGATCGGTCGTCATCTTCCAAATATGCCGTACCCTCGGATCGTCACCTTCCAATATGCCTTATCCTCGGATCGTCCCCTTCCAATATGCCGCACCCTCGGATCGTCCCCTTCCAAATCGGATCGTCCCCTTCCATATATGCCAAAACCCTACCCCCTTCCAAATATGATCGTCCCCCTTCCAAATATACCGCACCCTCGGATCGTCCCTTCCATATATGCCGTACCCTCGGATCGTCCCCCTCCAATGCCTTACCCCGGATCGTCCCTCGGATCCCCCTTCCCTCGGATAAATATGCCGCACCCTCGGATCGTCCCCTTCCAAATATGCCGCACCCTCGGATCGTCCCCTTCCAAATATGCCGCACCCTCGGATCGTCCCCTTCCAAATATGCCGCACCCTCGGATCGTCCCCTTCCAAATATGCCCTCGGATCGTCCCTTCCAAATATGCCGCACCCTCGGATGTCCCCTTCCAAATATGCCCCCTCGGATCGTCCCCTTCCAAATATGCCGTACCCTCGGATCGTCCCATTCCATACATGCCGCACCCTCGGATCGTCCCCTTCCATATATGTCGCACCCTCGGATCGTCCCCTTCCAAATATGCCGTAACCTCGGATTGTCCCCATTAAATATGCCGTACCCTCGGATCGTCCCCTTCCAAATATGTCGTACCCTCGGATCGTCCCCTTCCAAATATGGATCGGATCGTCCCCTTCCATATATGCCGTACCCTCGGATCGTCCCCTTCCAAATATGCCGCCCTCGGATCGTTCCTCGGATAGTCCCTCAGATAGTCCACTTCCATATATGCCGCACCCTCGGATAGTCCACTTCGCCGACCCTCGGATCCCCTTCCAAATATGCCTTCCATCCAAATATGCCGCACCCTCGGATCGTCCCCTTCCAAATATGCCTCGGATCCCCCTTCCAAATATGATCGTCCCCTTCCAAATATGCCCGCACCCTCGCATCGTCCCCTTCCATATATGCACCCTCGGATCGATCCCCTCCTTCCAAATATGCCGGACCGTCCCCCTCGGATCGTCCCCTTCCGGATATATATTCCGTACCCTCGGATCGTCCCCTTCCAAATATGCCGTACCCTCGGATCGTCCCCTTCCATATATGCCGCACCCTCGGATAGAAACCCAAATATGCCGTACCCTCGGATCGTCCCCTTCCAAATACCCTCGGATCGTCCCCTTCCATATATACCGCACCTCGCATCGTCCCCATTATGCCGCACCCTAATCGTCTCCTTCCAAATATGCCGCACCCTCAGATCGTCCCCTTCCAAATATGCCGTACCCTCGGATCGTCCCCTTCCATATATGCCCGCACCCTCGGATCGTCCCCTTCCAATATTCCGTAACCTCGGATCGTCCCCTTCAAATATGCCCCTTCGTCCCTTCCATATATGCCGAACCCCTGGGATCGTCTCCGTCCAAATATGCCGCACCCTCGGATCGTCCCCTTCCATATGCCGCACCCTCGGATCGTCCTTCCAAATATGCTGTACCCTCGGATCGTCCCCTTCCAAATATAAATGCCGTACCCTCGGATCGTCCCCTTCCAAATATGCCCTCACCCTCGGATAGTCCCTTCCAAATATGCCGTACCCTCGGATAGTCCCTTCAAATATGCCGACCTCCCCTTCCAAATATCCGCACCTTTGGATAGTCCCTTCCATATATGCCGTACTCTTGGATCGTCAATTCCAAATATGCCGCACCCTCGGATCGTCCCCTTCCAAATATGCTGTACCCTAAATATGCCGCACCTCGGATCGTCCTCTTCCATATATGATCGTCCATCTTCCAAATATGCCGTACCCTCGGATCGTCACCTTCCAAATATGCCTTATCCTCGGATCGTCCCCTTCCATATATGCCGTACCCTCGGATCGTCCCCTTCCAAATATGCCGTACCCTCGGATCGTCCCCTTCCATATATGCCGCAGCCTCGGATCGTCCCCTTCCATATATGCCGTACCCTCGGATCGTCCCCTTCCAAATATGCCGCACCCTCGGATCGTCCCTTCCAAATATGCCGTACCCTCGGATAGTCCCCTTCCATATATGCCGCACCCTCGGATCGTCCCCCAATCGCACCCTCGGATCGTCCCTTCCAAATATGCCGTACCCTCGGATCGTCCCCCTCTTATTCACCCTCGGATATCCCTTCCAAATATGCCCGCACCATCGGATCGTCCCCTTCCAAATATGCCGCACCCTCGGATCGTCCCCTTCCAAATATGCCCCTCGGATCGTCCCTTCCAAATATCCCCGCACCTCGGATTGTCCCCTTCCAAATATACGCACCCTCGGATCGTCCCCTTCCAAAT
>CAHIKZ030002784.1:0-40000 GCA_903632075.3 Acanthosepion pharaonis | reverse complement strand
CCCTCTAATAGGAAGTTGCATGTCTTGCAAAGTGGCCGGTTACATTTTTCAGGGTCTTTAATTGCATTCTGCAGTTTTGCATTGGTAAGTATCTTTTTTTAGTGATTTAGGTTGTCGTTTACTTTTTATGATTGGATATTTTTGTACTAGGCTTTTCATTTTGTATCTATCCAAATGAAAGAAAGAACAGATGGGCTAAAAATCCACATTTAGTAGCATTTATTTTTTGAAAACGTGCTAAATGCAAAGTAGAGCAAAATATTATTATAACATTTTTATTATAACAAAAAACAAAAAAAAATTACATCGCTACACAAAAACTTTTATGTTTCGGTACTGAGATGGTACTTCATTAGGCGATGGAAGATAACTAATGATAAAAATGATTTTTATCATTAGTTTCTACAATCACCTGATGAGGTACCATTTTAGTACTGAAACATGAAAATTTTTATGTAGCGATGTAAAATATTTTTATAGTAATTTATTATAATGAAAATATTATAATACATACATATATATATATATATATATATATATATATATATATATATATATATATATATATTTCAGTTTCCTATGCGGAAGGTCAAAAATAAAAACAGAGGGTCGATTTTAAACCCGAGCATCCACTAATAAAAATATTCGCTGCAATAAAAATTGAACGAATGAGCGTGCATTCTTTGAAAGCAAAAATAGAACCTTACATGGATGTAATTTTCTCTGTGGTCGAGCGATCTAGAACCCGCCACATCAAAATTTGGTTTCTCCTACAAAGGTGGGGGGGGGCGGCAAGTCCGAACATCTTTCTTAAGATTTGTTAACGTAATACCCACTGAATAAATTACAACTGAGGCATCTATTTTAAACACGAGTAGCCACTAAAACACAGTCGGAGTAAAAATAAATCTATAAATTCTTTAGAAATTGCTTCTACATATGTGTGGGTGTTTGTGTTTGTATGTGTGCATGCACGCGATTGCGCGTGTGTGTGTGTTCTTGAACTCATTACGGTCGTGAAAACATTTCAGGCTCAAATTTCTGTGCCGCGTGGGTTACAAAATTTAAGCTAGAGTTATTACCCTTGATTTCAATTTAAACCTTTACGAGTTGCCTCCCTTTGATTTCTCCGTTCCAATTAGAAAATTTATTCGAACAGAAATCTAAATCTATAATAACCTCGTCGCTTGCTTTTTATTCTTGTTTTAAGCGGCCTCAAGAAATCCCATAATTTTTTTGCTAATTATAAAATGTCAATATTTGCTAAGTGAATTTTGTTTAAATATTTCTTTTTTCGACGGAATATTTACAGACAGAATAAAAAAATTTTGATACGAGAATGGAGTTTTCATTTAAAAGATAAGGTGATAATAAATATAAAACTCTAAATTCGAACGGTAAATAATATTTCATGTTTTTCATTTCACTTCTTAAAATAGGAAAGGTGAGATTTTATTTCATCATATTCGGCACATTAAACAAACAATGCATTTTTATCGAAATTATTTTTTAAAATTGTTTTTCGCATGCGTCATTATTTGTTTTACTAATTTAATTTCAAATAAGGAATTTAAAATCATTTTATGTCAATAGATAAACAAAATTCGACAAATGATTTTTATTTTTTATGCGATGAGTCCTATTTTTATACACGACGAGATTTAGTGTTTATTATCTTACAGCGGTCGGTCTAAGAGGGAGAACTCTGATTATCCCCAAAGATCAGGAACACGACGAAGATTTTGTTTGATTGGTTGAGTGATTTGTTCTTTATGGCTTATCAAACTTTTGCACAAAAGGACAATATGCAAATGTATTTTTTTAATATTAAATGTTCAATTTTCTGATGAATCAATTGTTAAGTTAATGATTGAGTAAGCTTATGGAGATTCCGTGACAATAGAATATCCGTAGAAATTTCATTATAGCGTCGTTAAATATTTTTGAATTTAACAATTTTAACAAAATATTACGATAACAAATATAAATATAAATGCTGGTCGGTGATTTAAGTAAGAAGTAAGGGGGTACAAATGAAAAGTTATGAAATTGAAAGCTTTTTCCATTTCATTGAAACAGACGTTAAAAACTTTTATCTTTCCTTTCTTTTTTCTTTCTTTCTTTCATTCATTCATTTTCTCATTGAAACCAAATAACGTCTCTGATATGTGTTTTGTTCTTCCACACAATCAAAACGAAATAGTCCATTATTTCTGAGGCATTGGCAGAAGACGTTAAAAATTTCTTTCTTTCTTTCTTTCTTTCTTTCTTTCTTTCTTTCTTTCTTTCTTTACGTTTTCTTTCTTTCTTTCTTATGAACAATATCAACAAAATGTATTTCAGTCAATATTTTGAGGCATGGAGTTAAAACAATTAGTTTGGGATCCAGCTGAAGTCAAGAATGAAAACAATGCACTACAAAAATTCCCTTTGTTCCTTTGAAATAAAATGTGACTTGAACGTTGACTCACTCAGGCATAACCCGACAAAGACGTCCGTCAGGTCCCCACCATATATATATATATATATATATATATATATATATATATATATATATATATATGTGTGTGTGTGTGTGTGTGTGTGTATATATATATATATATGTATATGTGTGTGTGTGTGTGTGTGTGTGTGTGTGTGCGTGCGCATTAGTGTGTGTGTGTGTGTATACACATATATATATATATATATATATACGTAAACATAGATCTATATATATATATATATATATGTATATATATATATATATATATATATATATATATATATATATATATATAATGTATATATAAATAATTAAAGTTAATCATTAGTTAAAAGGTGTAAATAGATACATATTTTAATTGTCTAGGTTTGTATTTTACACGTACTTTTGAGAGAAGTGTATTTTAAAGAAAACCAGACTGTTTGTAAAAAAATTGTTACAAAAAAATTGTGTGGAAATTTCTATCTTTGAATAACGGTTAAAGAGCCGCCAAAATTATTTCTTTTTTGTGAATTTTTGCGGATTCATTTTTTTTTAAGTTGAAAAAAAATATAAAAATATATATTTACTGACCAATCAGAGACGCGGTCTCATGCTTTTATAAATTTTGAAATCAAGATCTCTGGAGCCTTCAGTTTCATTATAAAAGAAGATTGACCTCAGAGAAAGACAGAAAATAATCAAATTTCAAAACAGAAGGTAAATCACTTTTCTGGAAAGACGAACGAACAGTAAAATGGTATCCAGGAGGAAAATCCAGGACCCAGGAGGAAAATCCTGGACCCAGGAGGCAAATCCAGGACCCAGGAGGCAAATCCAGGACCCAGGAGGAAAATCCGGGACCCAGGAGGCAAATCCTGGACCCAGGAGGCAAATCCAGGACCCAGGAGGCAAATCCTGGACCCAGGAGGAAAATCCAGGACCCAGGAGGAAAATCCAGGACCCAGGAGGAAAATCCTGGACCCAGGAGGAAAATCCTGGACCCAGGAGGCAAATCCAGGACCCAGGAGGCAAATCCAGGACCCAGGAGGAAAATCCTGGACCCAGGAGGAAAATCCAGGACCCAGGAGGAAAATCCAGGACCCAGGCAGAAAATCCATTAGAGCCGTTCCCTGAGAAGATTTGTCAAAGGAACTGAAACTTTAAACTTAACTTTTTCTATAAAAGAAAAAAATATAAAAAGTCCTCGCGACATCAATCCGTTCAAATCTATCAAAGCTCTCTTCGTGCTGAAAAATTCCTTTTCCGTCTTACACTTAGGTGGCTGCACCTTTTGTATTTTCCGCTTTATCTAATTTTTCCTTTTTCTTCTCAAAATGTTTTCTCTTTTTCGAAAATTACTATCTTTCATTGTCATGTATATTGATTGAATCGTTATCCAGACTTTGTTTTTCTATACGGCACACAAAAGGATATTTTTGTACAAGCACGTGTTTGTAAAATCCTGTATTTGTTCTTTTAAATATGTACTGTAATAAATGTTTGTTCTTTTAACTTTCACGTCGTGGTTTGAGTTTTCTTTGTTTACACCTTCTTCAACATTCCCGAGAGGCGGTGTGCTCAATTTTCCCTGTCCTTTTGCCAAAGTAAATTTTTATATTTTGCATGAAAAATAATTTGGTTATTGCGTAATTATTTTTTTAGAAAAACATATTAGCAGTTGTACCAGCGATTAGAATTTAAATAAACACAAAAGTATGAACAATAAAAATCTATCTGTGGCATGGCAAATAAAAACAGGCTACATTATTTATTCATTGACACAAAAGTTAGGTAGCATTATGAGCATTTATTTCTAATTAAATTAATTAAAATACTCTCTTTCTTTGTTTTTTCTTTCTTTCTTTCGTTCTTTGCTTTCTTTCTTTCTTTCTTTGCTTTCGTTCTTTCTTTATTTCTTATGAACAATATCAACAAAATGTATTTCAGTCAATATTTTGGATTCAGCTGAAGTCAAGAATGAAAACAATGCACTACAAAAGATTTTTTGTTCCTTTGAAATAAAATGACTTGAATGTTGACTCACTCAGGCATCACCCGACAAGTACGTCCGTCAGAGTCCCCACTGATATATATTAAAAATTCTTGAAGCTATATACATAAAACAGTTGAAACCTAACCTGAACAAAATAAACTACGAAATCTCCACAAATATTCTTAAATGCCTATAATTGATAACAGATGCCATTGGTTTATGCCAACGGCTTCACTTCTCGTTTTCACTCTCCCGTGGTCATGTGTGACGTCACGAGCTGCGACACGATTTTCGCTTCCGCGTCTCGTTTGTCGTTACTTTGAAATTTTTCATGCAGCAAGGGCGGACTATCATTGTTGTTTCGTCCGCGTGTTGTTTGATTTATTAAAATTGTCATCTTTGATAATGGCTTATGTAAGCCGAAAGCTTAGATTGGATTTAAACATGTATCAGTATGGTGTTTTCCTTTCCTCTTTCAATGATAATGTTATTATGTTTATCAGACAATATGAAAAGAACTTACTTAAAATGAATAGACAAAACTTGTCTATATTATTTAATGAAACATGCATTAATGAAAAATTGCTGCCTAAATATACACAATATATATGTGTGTGTGAGTGTGTACGCGCACGCGTGTGTGCCTGTATATATAAATATATACACACGTAAACATATATATATATATATATATATATATATATATATATATATATATATGTATCAAAGTTTATTTTATTTTACAGTATATCAGCCTAAATGGACAAGAATGCCGACAAGACTTTTAAGAAAGTTTCATATGAATAGAATATGTATTCTTTGTAAGAAATAGATTTGTAGATCAGGTTTCATTGTCATATTAATGTAAAAAGGGTTTTTGTTGAAAGTCAAATGTATTGATGGTAGCAATATTTTCATTATTTTTGCACCAACCTAATATATATACAAATGATGTGTGTTTGTTGGATGTACGAAAGAAAAGTGTCGATGATGAGAAAAATTGGAAAAGCAATAAACGACGTGTTTCGCTGGACGTCTGTTGTGTTCGGCTTCTTCAGGTCAGAATGAAACACAAAACTGTTTTTGTTTTGTGTTTCTGAAGAAAGACCTAAAAGAAGTCGAAAGCAACAGACTTTCGCCTAAACGCGTCGTTTATTGCTTTTCCAATTTATTTCATCATTACGGTTTTCGATCGTCTCTATCCCCTACGGCCTGCCTTACCGTCATTAATCACAGAATCAGTGCAGACATCAGACAACAAATAAATCATAAGGACGATCGCCTTAAATATTTAAAACCTTTTGACAAGGTGTCACATAAAAGTTTACGACACAATCTCTCTGACCTTGGAATCATTGGAAGAGATTTCTTAATTATCAAGTCCTTCCTAACGCCCTGATTGTATTTGCTAACGGAGAGTCCTGCAAGGCCCAAGCGTACCCCAAGGTTCGCTTCTCCGTCCGATCCTCTTTCTTTTTGATGTAAATGATCTTCCTAAGACTATGCTCCGACCATTTTTCAATATCTAGGCTAGTGGTTCTTAAATGGTGCGCCTGGGCGCTTTTTTGCGCCCTGGAAGATGTCTCGTTGCATCCTGGAATTTCAGAGAATTATGCCTCCAGATATAAGAAATAAATATATTTACTTTGTGGTAACTGCCGCGTTCTTATTTATGTGAATTAGGCTTTTCTGCTCTCACCACAATTAAATGCAAAAAGAGAGGAACTCTTCAATGTATTGAGGAGGAAATGAGAGTTTGCCTATCAAATATACGCCCAAACATTGAAGAAATTGCTAAGAATAATGAGGCTCATGTTTCTCGTAAACGCAAGAATGAATAAACTTAAGTTATGCTTATATTTTATATTATTTCTTTTCTGCAATATTTGACTCCATTATTTTTCCGAAATTTGTATAGAGTACGCCTATAATTATTAGTAGGATTTCAACTTCACCCCGACTTCATATAGTTTATGAACTATTGATCTAGACTGACAATATAATGGTATATAGCTACACTTTCAAAGCAGTAGATGATCAGAGCTTGGTAGATGATCTCTGCCCTGACCGAGCTTTAACAGCTCAGTCGGAAATAACTGACTGGCCTCGTTCAAAGCCTTGAAAGCCAAACTTGTGACGTTCCTTCATCACGGAGCAGACTCTGAATTTTCACCTATCGCGATGAATGGGTGTTTTAGCAGGGAGGGCTCCGTGCCTTGAGCGACTATTTGGACTTAAACTCGACCCAGACCTCAAGTGGAATTCGTACATACGAGATCCATCGCTAAATAATCTGAAAAACCTTGTCGGTTTCCTCTACCAACTCCAGTAAGTACCTGTCAAGTCCCGCTGTCGTATAGCCAGAGATCACGTGGAAAATGGAGCATCGCTGCCATATATGGACAGAAGCTGCCAGGTTTTCATTTTTCCAGTCTCGGTAGGGTTCAAAAGCGTCACCGCGTCCTCGTGGGTGATGAATTATTTTCCACCCTACAACCCCTTTCCCCACAGACAAAACGTTGCAAGGAAAGTGCTCAGACGCAGAACATTCCTTAGCTCCACCAGTTCTAACCTTCACGGCGAACATCCACCCTGCCACACCCATTGTGGCGAACCACCGTCATTGCTTTCGTGTTCCATTGGTGAGACATAAGTTCCACTCGAGCAGCTTGTTTCTACGAACAGGTGCTTTGTAAAACCCACTCCCATGAGGGTGCTTCCCCGATCACGACACTCTTGACCTGTTCAAGTCTAAGGTTAACCGTTATCTTCCCCACCTATCTCCACAAGCCGTGCCACTTACGCAGTAACCCGTTACCACGAGTGATTGGAAGGTGGACAGATTTGTAAAAAAAAAATTAAGATAAATAGACTCATGTTACAGTTTTAGACGCTAATATTTCGAAAAAAAAGTAGTTGAATTTTTATGATTTATTTTGAAAATTCACTGTACTAATGATTCCAAAAATATGATCCAGCTGGTCTCATTGTCAAGGAATATTGAATCCTGGAAATGATTTCATCAGATTTCCTTTCCAATAAAATCTGAGAAGACTGAAGAACACCAGCCATTGTTATAGCGCTGCGAATATTAAAATTCATTCGGTAAATGCTTTTTAAAATTTTTCTGCGCTTTTTAAAAAAAAGACTGCACTAGGTATTTTTAATTGTTGACCTCTGACCCCACAGAATTCCGTGCATGAATAAATACTATTTTCACGATATTTTTAGCAAAACATCAGCATTATGTTTCCAAAATCCAATTTATTAATTCTTAAATTTACTAAATAATTTCGCAACACACATTTAATACAAAAGGATTTTTAAATCTGCTGTTTACATTTTCCGAGTATAATGGCGGTTCGACGAATGACAAGGGAACGTGCCAATGTTTTAAAAATGTCTAAAACTTTAAAAACGGAAATTATTTTTCTTTTAATACGGATTACATTTAGGCTATTATCATTCAAATAAAATAAAATTTAACTTTAAAGAATATATTTAAAATATTTAACTGCCGTTTGCATTTTTAGGAAGTTTATGGCTGTTGCTATCGATGTTTTGTCGATTTCCCAGTTGCGAATGGGAGTGACTCAAACAACAGAATTTTCAACTGATTATGAAGTCGGTAATAGAATCTCTTATTTTCTCAGTAGTAAGAAAAGCAAAATAAACAAATAATGGACGTAAATGTAAATTGGAAATCTTCAAAGAATCGTATTGCCAAAAAAACAAAAAACAAAAAAAAGTATTATTACATCCGCCGGGTGTCAAAACCGGATCGGCTGTTTGGAAAGCAACAACAATAACAACAATAACCATTACACCAACAATGCATACAAAAGTAAGTTTTCATTTCCCAACTTAATATTTGCTGATATCAGCTCACAGAACATTTGCTGAAATTGAAATTCATTTGAAAATAAAATGAACGAAAACAAAAATAAATTCAAATTATTAAGTAAAAAAATTAAATGAAAAAAATTTTCGTTTTTTTAAATAAACATAATAATCACTTTTTAACCAGTGCAGGAAATCAGAAAAAGAGACTTGAAGGAACAAAACTGTGGTTTTAAAAAAGGATGCTGAGAATACCATTTGAGCAACAAAACAAATTTTTAGAAAAAACGGAAACACAAAGGAAACTTAGACTTAAAATCAGTAAGAGTGAGTTGAAAATTTTTAAGGTGTAAAAACAAAAAAGGAAAAGGGTTTGGAAAATTTGATACTCAAATGACAGATTGAAGGCAAGAGGGACAGAGGAAAATAACGCATAACTCATTTAGGTAACTAGAGTAAATGGATGGAGAAACAGAGCTTAAGAGAAATAAAAAAAACTATTAAGAGATACGTAGGATAGGAAATTGTGGAGGGCCATGATCGTCCTGAAGAAACATGTCAAATAAAATAAGAAGTAAAAAGCCCTTGCTTTTCCACAATGCAGTCTTCTTTATACAAATATTGCCTGGCATATCATCATTCTTCAGTAACCAGGAAATTAACGTTGACCCTATCATCAATCAGAGATACAGGAGCAAAAAAAGCAATCCTACATTTTGAAATTTATAAAAGACAAATTCCAATCTAAATATAAAAATGGCGGACTAGGAGAGTTAAGATTGCTTTTGATAATTCACTGTGATTTATAATTGAAAAGAATGAAAAGAAAATTCAAAGTAGAAAAGAAGAAAATAAATGTAAAAATATTCATAAGAATTAAACTTCACTGAGCAACATTTTTTTCAAAAATAGGAGGGAAAAAAGGACGTGCGTCGGCCGGGAGTCGAACCCGGATCGACTGCTTGGAAGGCAACCATGCTAACCGTTACACCACCGACGCAGGCAATTAGTATCGGCATATAAAACCTACTTATTATTAAGTATGTCAGTTAAAAGAACTACAGTTAGTTTTTCTGCAAGTGTCAGCGTTTCTCGAATATTTTCTATATATGTCTCTTATTTACACCAAGAGCAGAAGGAGCCACGATCGGTGGTCTCACGTTTTAAGATTCTACTCCGCCCTCATCATCTTAATGACCGACAATTTATTTCAATCAGATCCTTTCTCATACACGGATTTATTCGGACTCGTGTTCTCATCTTGGCTGTTCCCATCACAACATCGAGGCCGTTGTAACCTCCGGCCTTCTTAAGATGACTGCAAAGTTTGTAAGTTTCCAGGAATTTTGAACATTCATTTTGTTCTCATTCCGCTGGCCATGTTAGGGAAGATAATTTGTGTTCTTTCTAATTCATTCGTCCATAATCGCAAGAAGAGAAAATGGATGGTTGTTAGCAAAAGGAACAGCAGCCCAACAGGCAAATTACAAATTGGCGATACCAAAATCAATCAAGTATAAAAATGTCAATATCTGGGAATTGTTTTAACAGAAGACGGAAAGTGCGATATTGAAATCCGAAGAAATGAAAGAAACAAAATTCATAGAACGACAACTTCTGGAGAAAAACGTAAAATATTCCTTGAGTCCCGACAAATGTAAAGAAAAATTTCAAATGAGAAGAAATTGAAAGAAAGAGAAGATAACATGAAAGAAAAAAAAATAACTGAAAAAAGAAAAAAAAAAAATTCGCCCAACGTGGGGCTCAAAAGAAAAAACCCCGAGATTAAAAGTCTCGTAAAAACCGACTGAGCTAGCCGGGCTTCGCTTCTTTCCGCTTATTTTTAGCCTTGTTATTTGTCTTCTCTTTGTCTTCACAAATACCTGACTCTTCATCGTTATGAATAGATAACAAACACGGACGTAGCGAATGGGGGTGTGGGGCGAACAAAGAGGAAGATCCCCACCCCATGACTATGGCTGAGCAAAGTAAAACAAATATTTTAAAAATATAATATTCAAATTTAGAGATACATAAACTTTTTTTTTTATAAATAAGTCCCTAATCGGATGTAAACATAAAACGAAGAATTATTATATATTTTTTCAATTTTTTTTTTATTTTTCCTGAATTATTTTTAATTATTTGTTTTAATTTACGAATTATTTTCTTTTTGTCAATTATTGTAGCAAAAAAATTCAAATGAAATGTAAGCGAAAAAAAATTGTGTCCATTTACAGAAAATAACTACCTACCTTTAATTAATTACTCTGTCAAAACATTGAACAAAGAACACTATCCTCTATCTTTTTCCACAGAGAAAGCAACCGCTCAAATGACTAGAGATTCAACCTGTACCATTTAAAAAGTAGACTTGTTTGTTAACGTGTTTGTGATATTATTAACTGCAGAAACAGAACAACATATCCACTTCAGGGAAATTGCCAACTTATGAACACTATATACATGGCCAAGGTAAGTACAAACATCAACACTATGCACTACATCGGTGCCACCGAAGGTCCATTCAAAATGAGGAATAACAATCACAACCTTTCATTCAACAACAGGAAATATTCGAACAGCACAACACTTTCTACATACATATGGCAGCAAAAAAACAAAAACATCACACCAACAATAAGTTGGGAAATATTGAAAAAAAAGCCCTTGTTTTTACGAAAAAATGCCTACTTTGCCTAATGAAAAAGTAGCAATATATCACACAAACCGCAAAAGAACTTACTAAACAAAAAAATCAGAGATAATCTCCAAATGTAGGCATGAGAAGACAAGTATCTATTATCCGAATTCATACCAAACGGATAAAACAGACAAACCACCAACAATCACAATTTAATTTCAAGATACCATCAAAATAATTGCACCTATCATTATTATAATTTTACCACCATTAGTAATCACTTTTACTACAATACCTTTTCTAACTAACAATATTATCATTACCACCAACGACAAAGCACCATCAAAAAAATCATCACACCCACTATTAACATATAAATCCATTACAATCTTTATTACTCCCCCAGCATATTTAATACCTTTAATACAATATGATCAGATATAATTTCCATATGTAACCATGAGAATAATCACCTATTACCAGACAGCTTTAATATAATAACAATAATAATTTTGTAATTAAAATTATAGAATCTCCAACTACCATAATTTTACACAGAATACCTATTATCAGGATTTATACCAAAATAAATTAATACATATAACAAAATAAAACAAAAAAAATAAAATAAAACACCAACAACCACTTTTTTAGTTCAAACTACCACCACTATAACTACATTCATGGTTTTATCATTCTCCCACCACCGTTACTAATCATTTCTACCAATTTACAATTTCTACCAATTTACAATAACTATTAGCTAAATATCATTGTCTCCAATCCCTTTGAAACATTACTATCACATCATATCATATAAACCCGTTATTAAATTGAACTACCCTCTCACCCAGCACATTGAATATTAAACTAAACATCACCATATAAATTAACCAATAAGGATTACAAATATCTACCTGTTACATATACACAGTCACCAAAAACAAACAAAAAACCAGCTTTAAATATAACAAATAAACCCCCCATTTTTTTTTTTTTCAAAATTTAAAAATGAATATAAATAATAATAAACTTTACCTATCATAATTTTACACAAACCCCACCACATATATATACATACATGCGAGAAATATTTTATTTCAAAATATTCATATGACATGTAAACATCAACGAGACATTTCCGCCACACTTCCAATGTTTAAATTTCAACATTTCAACATACAAATGCGTATGTATAGATATAACACCACCCGTATACATACATGTGTCATAGCCGAAACTGCCAGATATGATATGTTTATATATGTATGAGTCCCGACGGACGACCAAGTATGTATATGTGTCTGCATACATCGATGTTTGCGTTAGTAGGATGAATGACAAAACGACGAAATTTTCCCCCACCACTTCCAATGGCAACACCAATACACGCAATCTACATAAACCCAAATTTTTTAAAACATTAATCAGTTTGTCTGACGATCGCTAAAGCGTGAAACCCAGGGTCACAAACTCACATCTATCCAACCAAATATGTTAGCTCTATCTCTGATATTGAGCGCTTTCCAATAAGTACCGCGCATATAATGTATAAATAATTATACATATATATATTTATTTATATTTATATACACTTTTCACACACACACACACACACACACACACACACACACACACACACATATACATATATATATATAAAAAATATATATATATATATATATATATATATATATATTTATTAAAATATATATATTTATAAAATCTACAATGCCCAAATATTGCATTAACGTTTTAAGGCTCTTAAATTTCATTAAAACGAAAATTTCTTTAATCTCTAACAAACTTGATGCATACTCGATTCTGAAATATTACCAATGATATCGAATCATTTATTTCCTTTTTAAATATATAATTTGCAACATATTCATCATATATTTGGAGGTTCTTAATATATATATATCGTAAACATCAAGATTTGGTTTGATGACAATAAATACAATATATAGTATATATTATATTTACAATTATATCTCTTCTTCTGTTATAAAAGCATTTTTTGAGGATAAGAACTCGTCCGATAAGATATTTTTCGCTTATAAAAGTAAAAAATCGTCAGGTTCAACGATTTTCAGGTCCATGAAAATAAACCAATGGTCTGAACAGGCCACTGAACTCCAAGAAGCTTCAGATAAAAAAATCTAAAGAAATTCTATTCTGGCCTCAAAAGCATTTTTTTCCCCAGAAAAGTGGTATGCTCCTATCTCCACAGCAGATGGTGAAACTCTCTTGACGGATAAGTCAGACATTTTAAATCGCTGGAAAGAGCATTTCGAAACTGTGTTAAATACTACTTCAAATATACTTTGAGGAAGCCATCATATCAATTGAGCAAATTCGTAAAATTCCGGAGTTGTCTTTTAGACCTATATATCAAAAGGTAATTGACGCTATCAAGCAAATCTCATCTGGAAAATCACCAAATCTAAGGATCCTATTCCACATTTTTAGTATATAAATTATGGTGGCCAAATGTTGGTAAAAAGTTACATCTCCTTTTCGTGGATATTTATGGAAGGCAGGCTGTGCACCACAGGACTATAAAAACGCCTCTATCAAATGCCTCTACAAGGTTTGTCTTTGATAATCATCGGGGATATCACTACTTTCAATTGCAGGCAAAATCATAGAGAGATATGATTCTAAATAGAATCATTGTACACCTTTGTTGACGACATCTATCCTGAATCGCAGTGGTTTTTTTTTAAATATAACATTGACATGATATTTTTTCTTCGTTTATCAGAGAAGGTTCACGAGAAAAATATATTTATACATGGTGTTTATGGACTTGACGAAGGCCTTTGACACTGTGAATCGAGAGGCTTATTTAATAAATCTTGAGGAAACTCAGAATCCCTGAAAACATGCTGAAGGTCATCATCTCCTTTCATGAAGGAATCCCTGCTAATATCGTGTCTGATGGTATGATGTCGGAATCCTTTAATGTCACAAATGGCACCAAGCAAGGTTGTGTCATGGCCCCGTCCTTTTGAAAATTAATATCTGGGTGATGCTGAAATATGCATTTGAAGACACAGAGAGTGGCGTCAAGTTTCAGTTTCGAACAACTGGTGGTCTCTTCAATCATCAGCAGCTTCAAAAGCCAAGACCCACCTTCGTACGCAAATTATTCGTGATTTGTTGTTTGCTGATGATGCGGCTCTTGTAGCGACATCCTTTGAGGAGGCCCAACATCTAATAAATCGTTTCTCTGCTGCATGTAAAGCATTTGGTCTTACACTTAGCATAAAGAAAACTCAAGTTGTGCACCAACCTTGTCCTACTCCAAAGCAATTGTGTGGTGAGAAACAAAAACCATCATGCTATAAATTTCCAGAGAGACCATTGAAAGTAGAAGACAAACCCCTGAACTATGTAAAGTCTTTCACATATCTTGGTAGCAAAGTCAATTACAGTGGAATTTTAGATGATGAAATCATGCATCGGATTTAATAAGGCTACCAGTGCTTTTTGGCAAACTTTTGCCATCGCTTGTGGAATGAGCAGGGTATTCGACTGGATACGAAAATTCAGGTTTACAGAGCTGTTGTACTTGCCATCCTTTTGTATGGCTCAGAGTCGTGGACTCCATCCATACAGGTACCATATACGCCAGCTAGATGTTTTCCATAAAAAGCTGTCTGCGTGCAATCTGTGGAGTTAAGCTTCAAGATAGGACATCTAACGTAGACCTGTTTAACAGGTGTAATATTGGAGGAATCGAGACTTTTCTCATACAGTCTCAGTTACGGTGGACTGGTCATGTCTTGAGAATGTCTGATGACAGGATACCCAAGATCCTAATGTACAGCCAGTTAGATCAGGGCTACAGGAATGTAGGACGCCCATGGCTAAGATACAAAGACAAGCTGAAAAGCAACTTGTCAGCAGTCAATATACCACATAACACCCTTGAGCGCTTAGCCTTGGAGCGGGTAGAATGGAGATCAACGTGTTTTAGTGGACTCAGCAGTTTTCAATCTGCTTGTCTGAATCGTCTTCAAGAAGTGAGAGCAAGATCTAAAAGGTCAGCCAATCTAACAGTGATCTTATCTCACAATTCTCACACTTGCTCCATATGTGGCCTCCTTTCTAATCACTAGCAGGTCTTAAATACCACTTAAGATTATCGCACAAAATTTCATAACTGAATCAATAAGCTGTCAGATCCTCATACGTCGAAATCGTTTATCCAGTCCATTATATATATATATATATATATATATATATATATATATATATATATATATATATATATATATTTGTGTGTGTGTGTGTGTGTGTGTGTATGATTCAGTACAAAACAAAGACTTACATAATTTAAAAATTACAAATGAACATATTTTCCGGAATTACCTAATAATTTATTGACTTTTATTTACCTTTCGAAGATGCTTTATGCAAAAATAAAAAAAATTAAATATTATAAAAGTTTGTTAAATTAATTTCCCTGCAAAGATAAAACTCTTAGATCACGTGACCTTTTCATAATAATGTCACGTTTAGACTTTCATAGATGAAAATAGGAAACAAATTAAGTTAAAAAATAAGAAATAAAACATTATTTTGAAACTTTAATAGCGTAACTACGTTTATTAATCTTTCCAATTTTGGATTCGTAAGTTTTGTTTCCACTTAATTACTATATCACATCCAGGAAATAACTCAATACAGAATTTTACACGATTTTAAACTATTATAGATTATTAAAAATTTAAAAAAAAAGAAAAAAAAAGTCTTGTTAAAATGATTTATTCATCAGAAAAATTTTATTTCTTCAGATAATAATGGCCTTAATATAATATAAGCAATTAAAAGCTTTTCTAATTAAATAATGTCATAGTTTTATTGCATTCATTATTTTTCAATTCAGAGTAGATTTTCAGTTAGAATGGCGCAAGTTTGTAAAAAAAAAAGAAATTGGCGATTTAAATTCTCGAAGGAATCCTATTTTAACAAATAAAACAATTTAGGAAATAGAAAGGTTTTTTGAGAAATTTAAAGAAATTAAGTATGTGTGTGTGTGTCGGGTAACATATGTAAAAATATTTTTTACCAAAATTTCCTAAAAAACAAAACATTCAAAAATAATTTCATTCATATGTGAATAAGTCCTGAAAATTTCATTAAAATCGGACAATTATTTGATTTTTACAAGAATTTCAAAATCTATGTGTTTTCAACGGAAAAAAGCGCAAAAAGTCAAATGTAATTATTATACCACATAACGTAAACAAAAACAAGATTTTAACTAAAAATTCGAACTTTTTAGAAAGGATTAAAATATTTCAAAAATAATTTAAAAATACTTTGGTCTTTCATCTTAATAATAATATAAACATTTGGACGATATTTTTAAGTTGAGTCATTTTCATTACGCTATGCTGTTTCCTGCGAAAAATTATTTCTCCGTTTATTTTTCATTTCAAATAAATAATTATGAACCTCAAGTGTTTCTTTAGAGATTGATTTTGTTCAGCTGCATATCAATACCTCTATGAGTTATTTAACACCGAACTCTAAATATATTGAACACAATATAATGGCTTCAACTACATATGTTTTGGACGAAATTGTATAATATCAACTACAGATAAAATATATTGTTAATCATTTTACTATACATATGTATTGTTGGTAATTTTATTATACAAGTGTATTTTTTTATACATTCATAGGTTTTTTTTTGCGTGGGGGGCGGTACACTATTTGACTATAGCTGAACCCTAAATGGTGCTACCACCTCCCGGGTCAGGGGTAGACCTGCGAAAAAAAACAGCCATTAAGAGGTGGTTCCACTGTCCCCGGATTCAGTGAGTTTTAAAAAAGAAAAATCTAAATTCACAAATCACCCAGAAGAGACGAAAAACGAACGAATTTCTCCTTCTGTCGGCAGAAAGACGGTCGATCCAATTTAAATTATACTGCTTCTAAGATGTGCAGATGCTTAGCCGTACGTGCTTTGACCAAAATAGAAAACCACGATTCACTGTATTTATATGCACACTTTGGATTATTCAAGATGTGCTGACCAATCGTGGAAACTTGTGCCGTCTGCTTAAGACGTGAATTAGGGGTCTTCATTCCCTGTCTGATATTGCCAGGTACATATTGGGTAACACGCATTTCAAGGCGCTGATTAGTTCACACTGTATAGTCAGCGTCACAATAACATGTATATTTATAAACGACCAAAACTATTTTGTTCATAGGGAAGACTGTCCTTAAGAAAACGAAGAATACGCAGAGACAATGCCAAAACCAACACATTTCCTGAAGGCGGGAAAACACAGGCAGAAACTCTATTAACCGAAATGTGTCGAATAGATTGTCTTTCTCTATTGGGTGGTTTGTGAGTTTACATTTTTCTGTTTTAAAACTCACGGCAACACTTTATTCTATTTATTTGCCGTTCTTTCTGTTTTCCCTGCCCCACTTCATTTTCTTAATATTCAATTATATTTCCATCGTTGATCCTCGTCTCGTCCCGGTTTGTCCATTTCCCGCCTTTTTCTTTAAAATATAATATTAGCCAACGAGTCTTCTGATGTGTTGGCCGAAAAAAAGAAAACCTATCTTTGTAAGGGAAAAATATGCGGTTTTAACTTTCTCTCTCTCTCTCTCTCTCTCTCTCTCTCTCTCTCTCTTCTCTATATATATATATATATATATATATATCCGTATACATGTATCTAGGGTTCGTCGTACTTGTAATTTGATTGGCCATTACATCTTATGTAAAACTATTTCCCCTAGTGGGGGTAGTGGTTGGTTTTTGAACTCTTTAAAAATTCTTTATTTTACAATCAACACCATCGCTTGATAAGACACCAGAAGTGTTGAAACAAAATGACTATTTTTGTAGTGATGTTATAATAATGGTTATAACTTTTAAATAAATACTATATATATATATATATATATATATATATATATATATGAATTCTGAATTTGTGTTGAGTTTACTTTTTGAGGGTAGTTGAAAGAATTCAACCTATTCAAGAACTATATATAATGATATTTATAATACAATTTATATAATGATTTATATATATTCATAAAAACTATATACAATATAGATGAGAAATGGAGTGAAAAATTCATAAGATTTTCAATTAAGCACGGACTTTCCGTTGTTGTCATATAAGAAGAAAATGGTAGCTGCCGATACCGAGGTTCGAACGTGACACTCTGGTCTTACGAATATGCTTTCCACCATAAAGGGTCAGGCTACTTACTATAATGGACTACAAACTGACTATTAGTCGGATAAAGAGTTGACTATTGGTTGATTACTAAGTGATTATTCAGTGACTAGTGGACGCTAAGCAGAGTTGCGTTACTAAAAAGTATTCACTGAATTTGTTAATAAATTTGGATTGATTCTTACTTCTTTTTTTTGTCTTGCGTATTTATTTGTAATTTATATTTAAATACTCTTTATTTAACATTGAAGACTTGACTTGTATTTTATCATTAACGGCCATCCATACGGGTCACAAGGTTGTGAATGAGAAAGGGACTGATAATATGTGTCGCACCTCTAAATACCTAAACGATATTTAACTGTGCACGAACGGATGTAACCTGGATTAAAACCTTAGTTAACGTTAGACGCCGTAACTTAAACAAAGCGTGGGCGTAGTTTCAGTAAAATAGCAAAACCCACAAGTCAGAATTAAACATTCGCTGTTTGGCCAATCAAACAAAAGCTGGAGAATCTAAATTTGTGCTCAAGTTGAGCCTATCTCTAGCGATTTTAAGCAGAGGTGAATCAGAATTTAAACAGCGGTATAGTTTTTCTTTTTTTTGTTTTTGTTTTTTTGTCTCTTGCCAAACCTTTGGGTATAGGAACACGGCTTCTCGTCCACTCTGCCTCTGGGCGGAATGGAGCCCAGACGAGTCTATGCGGAAGGGCACAGTATTTCCTAGGGTGATAGACAGCTACCCGACCTCGTGTCTACGGGGTCTAAGGGGAATTTTTGCCAGGTCCTACGGACTCGGAAAACCACACATAAAAATATCCTTCTGCCTAATTTCGCCTTGTGGGACGATAACGGATTTATATCGTCACCGGTATAGAGGAGAAGCGACCACATCAACGGTCCACGGACGACACATCTGTTCAACGCATCGGCGACGTAAAATTGCAGTCATTACTAACGGAGAGGGAATTTGATACGAAAACTAACGCTCAGGCGATTGATAATTGGATTTATCTGTAAGTACGAGCTTCGCATACTAAAACCAAATACGCCCTCGATAAGCTTACACGTGTAAGTTTTGAGAGATGCTTACCGTTCCCAGAAACAGAGAGTTTTCTCTTTTCGACAGCGCCAGTGTTCTGTTTAATAAATAGTTGTTACTTTTCGTTCTATAAATCCATGATTTGGTTTATTCATATTTCTATAGTTAGGGGCGTTGCTATCTTACGGCATTATTGTGGTAGCATGAGATATTTTCGAACCGTAAGCAGTGTGTTGTATGCGACCAATGGTGCTCCTAAGAATTAAGAAGATTCCTAGGCAGGAAACGAAACACATCTTGTCACTACGGTATCTTGTGTTTAAAGAGAGAAAACATATTTGACGTTGTTTTATATTGTTTGATACAATACACCACCTAGCGGACGGAGTCGGATAATTCAACAGGAAGATAATATGGAGTTTCGTTTTCCGTGCTGCTTTTGAAAAATATGTCACTCGCTTCGGACATATAAAAGTTAATTTTTCAAGAGAAAAAATTAAAAATTATTTTTACAAAGCGGGGAACCGAACCCCGGCCGCCGCGATGAGAGCGCGGAATCCTAACCACTAGACCACTTGGGACATGATAGCGACGCTTCCTTAAATAAGACATATGATTACATCATTAAATAAAAGTCATATTTTGATTCTAATGTATTTTGAAAATTCACGGTACTAATGATTCCAGAAAAAATGATCCAGCTGGTCTCATTGTCAATGAATATTGAATCCTGGAAATGATTTCATCAGATTTCCTTTCCAATAAAATCTGAGAAGACTGAAGAACACCAGCCATTGTTATAGCGCTGCGAATATTAAAATTCATTCGGTAAATGCTTTTTTAAATTTTTCTGCGCTTTTTAAGAAAAAGACTGCACTAGGTACTTTTAATTGTTGACCTCCTACCCCACAGAATTCCGTGCATAAATAAATGCTATGTTCACGATATTTTTAGCAAAAACATCAGCCTTATGTTTCCAAAATCCAATTTATTAATTATGAAATTTCCTAAATAATTTCGCAACACACATTTAACACAAAAGGATTTTTAAATCTGCTGTTTACATTTTCCGAGTACAATGGCGGTTCGACGTGTGATAAGGGAAGGTGCCAATGTTTTAAAAATGTCTAAAAACTTTATATACGGAAATTATTTTTCTTTTAATACTGATTACATTTAGGCTATTATCATTCAAATAAAATTAAATTTAACTTTAAAGAATATATTTAAAATATTTAACTGCCGTTTGCATTTTTAGGAAGTTTATGGCTGTTGCTATCGATGCTTTGTCGACTTCCCAGTTGCGAATGGGAAACAACAGAATTTTCAACTGATTATGAAGACGGTAATCGAATCTCTTATTTTCTCAGTAGTAAGAAAAGCAAAATAAAAAATGACGCAAATGTAAAATGAAAATCTTGAAAGAATCGTATTGCAAAAAATAAAATAAAATAATAATAAATATTGCGTCGGCCGAATATCGAAACCTGAATACTTGCTTTGAAGGTAACCACGCAAGACATTATTCACCGACGTAAAACGCATTTTGTACATGATGATATAATCTTTTCAGAACATGGCCGAAATCTATGGCGATTTCAATTGATAAAAGAACGAAAAATTATTATTGAAATTATTAAGTAAAAAATAAACTAAAGAAAAGTTTTTCTTTTTTTCAATAATCATAATAATCACTTCAAAGATGAAAAAGAGACTTGAAGCAACAAAAATGTGGTTATACAAAAGGACGCTGATGATACCATGGACCAAACATCAGAGCAACGAGGAATTTTTAGGTAGAGGGAGTTTAAGTTTTTAGGGTACAAATAAAGGAAACACGGCTTGGAAAATCTGATACTCACAGGTGAGATTGAAGGCAAGAGGGACAGAGGAAAATAACGCATAACTCAATTAGGTAACTTGAGTAAATGGATGGAGGAACAGAGCTTAAGAGAAATAAAAAAAATATATTAAGAGATACGATAGGAAATTGTGGATCGTCCTGAAGAAACGTGTCAAATAAAATAAAAACACTTGCTTGCCCACAATGCAATCTTTTGAGACAAATATTGCCTGGGATATCAGTAACCAGGAAATTAACGTTGAACCTATCATCAATCAGAGATACAGGAGCCAAAAAAGCAATCCTACATTTTGAAATTTAAAAAACAAATTTAAATCTAAATATAAAAATGGCGGACTCGGAGAGTTAAGATTGCTTTTGATAATTCACTGTGATTTGTAATTGAAAAGAATGAAAAGAAAATTCAAAGTAGAAAAGAAGAACATAAATGTAAAAATTTTAAACTTCACTGAAGCAACATTTTTTCAAACATAGGAGGAAAAAAAGGACGTGCGTCGGCCGGGAGTCGAACCCGGATC
Organism: Acanthosepion pharaonis; assembly: GCA_903632075.3. Lineage (NCBI taxonomy): Eukaryota > Metazoa > Mollusca > Cephalopoda > Sepiida > Sepiidae > Acanthosepion > Acanthosepion pharaonis. The sequence continues at coordinate 18,403 of CAHIKZ030002784.1, read as the reverse complement.
GACTGCTTGGAAGGCAACCATGCTAACCGTTACACCACCGACGCAGGCATCAGGTGTCAGCATATAAAACCTAGTTATTATTAAGTATGTCAGATAAAAGAACTACAGTTAGTTTTTCTGCAAGTGTCAGCGTTTCTCGAATCTTTTCTATATATGTCTCTTATTAACACCAAGAGCAGAAGGAGCCACGATCGGTGGTCTCACGTTTTAAGATTCTACTCCGCCCTCATCATCTTAATGACCGACAATTTATTTCAATCGGATCCTTTCTCATACACGGATTTATTCGGACTCGTGTCCTCATCTTGGCTGTTCCCATTACAACATCGAAGCCGTTGTAACCTCCGGCCTTCTTAAGATGACTGCAAAGTTTGTAAGTTTCCAGGAATTTTGAACATTCATTTTGTTCTCATTCCGCTGGCCATTTTAAGGGAAGATAATTTGTGTTCTTTCAAATTCATTCGTCCATCAATCGCAAGAAGAGAAAATGGATGGTTGTTAGCAAAAGGGAACAGCAGCCCAACAGGCAAATTACAAATTAGCGATACCAAAATCAATCAAGTATAAAAAATGTCAATATCTTTTTAAAATTGTTTTTGAAGACGGAAAAGTGATATTGAAATCCGAAGAAATGAAAAATAAAAAAATTCATAGAACGACAACTTTTGGAGAAAAACGTAAAATGTTCCTTGAGTCACGACAAATGTACAGAAAAATTTCAAATGAGAAGAAATTGAAAGAAGGAGAAGATAACATGAGAGAAAAAAAAAAATAAAAATTAACTGAAAAAAATAAAAAAAACGTTCGTCCAAACGTTTTTAGGTTTCGAACCCACGACCCCGAGAAAAGATTAATAGATGTCGTCAGTCTCGTGCTCTACCGACTGAGCAAGCCGGGCTTCCTTGCTTCTTTCAGCTTATTTTTAGCCTTGTTACTTGTCTTCTCTTTGTCTTCATAAAATTACCCTTGACTATTTCATCGTTATGAATAGATAAAAACACGGACGTCTGAATGAATTTCACCATCTGTTGGGGGATAGGGCGAACAAAATGAGGAAGATCCCCACCCCATGACTATGGCTGAGCAAAGTAAAACAAATATTTTAAAAATATAATATTCAAATTTCGAGATACATAAACTTTTTTTATAAATAAGTCCTATATTGCATCACGCAGACATCGGATGTAAACACAGAATCAAAAATCGAAGAATTAATTATAATATTTTTTAATTAATTTTTTTATTTTTATATATATATATATATAATTATTTTAATTATATTGTTTATTTAATATAGTATTCTTTTTTCGTCTCCCTAGGGAAACAAAGGTTTCAAAGCAGCTAAGATACAAAATTAAAGGATTCCATTTATTTTTTCAATTTTTTTTATGTTTTTTATTTTCTGTTTTGTCAATTATTGTAGCAAAAAAATTCAATTGAAATGTAAGCGAAAAAGAATTGTGTCCACTTACAGAAAATAACTACCTACCTTTAATTACTCTGACAAAACATTGAACAAGAACACTATCCTCTATGCTTTTTTTCCACAGAGAAAGCAGCCGCTCAAATGACTAGAGATTCAACCTGTACCATTTAAAAAGTAGACTTGTTTGTTAACGGAAGATGATCAAATATCAAATCGAAATTGTTTGTCCATATAAAACACTACCATTAGTAGAAAATAGATTCAGTTTAAATACAGAACTCATAAAAATGACTTCAAAATTCAAGGTGCTACATATTTCGTCTTACACTTTTTCCTGTTACTCAGGGGTTGTTGTCAGAAAGAAATTGAAATTAAACATCATCACACACACATATATTCATTTCCATTTCAATCGAATTGTGTGTGCATCTACAGTTGCGTCTACGAATGTTTAGTTAAATTTAATGATGCAACTAAAATCATTTATAGAAAAACTTGGCACTTTCCTAAATGGACTGGTTATTTACAGTGTCAAATAGATCCTTTAATTTTACAGAGTTATAGGTCTTAGCTGCTTTGAAACCTTTGTTTCCCTAGGGAGACGAAAAGAATACTATATTAAATAATTAATAAACGGATATATATATATATATATATATATATATATATATATATATATATATATATATATATATATATATATATATATATATATATAAATATATATATATAGATTATTAAATCTACAATGCCCAAGTGCATTAACGTACGGCCTCTTAAATCGACTGAAACGAAAATTGAGCTCTCTAACAAACTTGATGCTGCACTCGATTCTGTGAATATTACCAATGATATCGAATCATCTTGGAAAGCTCTGCGTGATGCAACATATTCTACATCCTTGGAGGTTCTCGGCCTGCCATATCGTAAACCTCAAGACTGGTTTGATGACAATAATACAGAAGTTCAGCAGCTTATAGATCAATTGCACTCTTCTCATAAAGCATGGATTAAGGACAAGAACTCGTCCGATAAGAAGATCGCTTACAAGAAGTGCAAAAGTCAGGTTCAACGAGCTCTCAGGTCCATGAAAAAACGTTGATGGTCTGAACAGGCCACTGAACTCCAAGAAGCTTCAGATAGAAAGAATCTAAAGACTTTCTATTCTGGCCTCAAGAGCATTTTCGGTCCTCAGAAAAGTGGTGTTGCTCCTATCTCCACAACAGATGGTGAAACTCTCTTGACGGATAAGTCAGACATGTTAAATCGCCGGAAAGAGCATTTCGAAGCTGTGTTAAACACCACTTCGGTTACTGATGAGGAAGCCATCACATCAATTGAGCAAAATCCTGGAGTTGTCTTTTGAACCTACTTATCAAGAGGTAATTGACTATCAAGCAAATCTTATCTGGAAAATCACCTACTCCTAAGGATCCTATTCCACCCGAAGTATATAAGCATGGTGGCCAAATGTTGGTAAAAAAGTTACATCTCCTTTTCGTGGAGATCTGGAAGGCAGGCTGTGCCCCACAGGATTATAAAGACGCCTCTATCAAACGCCTCTACAAGGTGTGTCTGTGATAATCATCAGGGGATATCACTACTTTCAATTGCAGGCAAAATCTTAGAGAGACTGATTCTAAACAGAATCATTATACACCTTGATGACGACATCTATCCTGAATAGCAGTGTGGTTTTAGGTCGGGTCGGGGCAACATTGACATGATATTTTCTCTTCGTCAGGTTGCAGAGAATGTTCGCGAGAAAAACCAGGAGTTATATATGGTGTTTGTGGACTTGACGAAGGTCTTTGACACTGTGAATCGAGAGGCTCTTGGGCAAGTCTTGAGGAAACTCGGCATCCCTGAAAACATGTTAAAGGTCATCATCTCCTTTCATGAAGGAATGAAAGCTAATATCGTGTCTGATGGTATGATGTCGGAATCCTTTAATGTCACAAATGGCACCAAGCAAGGTTGTGTCATGGCCTCTGTCCTATTTGCCCTTTTCTTCTGGGTGATGCTGAAATATGAATTCGCAGAGAGTGGCGTCAAGTTTCAGTTTCGAACAACTGGTGGTCTCTTCAATCATCAGCGCTTCAAAGCCAAGACCCACCTTCGTACGCAAATTATTCCTTTTGTATGGCTCAGAGTCGTGGACTCCATACAGCTACCATATACGCCAGCTAGATGTTTTCCATAAAAGCTGTCTGCGTGCAATCTGTGGAGTTAAGCTTCAAGATAGGACATCTAACGTAGACCTGTTTCACAGGTGTAATATTGGAGGAATCGACACTTTTATCATACAGTCTCAGTTACGGTGGACTGGTCATGTCTTGAGAATGTCTGATGACAGGATACCCAAGATCCTAATGTACAGCCAGTTAGATCAGGGCTACAGGAATGTAGGGCGCCCATGGCTAGGATACAAAGACAAGCTGAAAAGCAACTTGTCAGCAGTCAATATACCACATAACACCCTTGACCGCTTAGCCTTGGAGCGGGTAGAATGGAGATCAAAGTGTTTTAGTGGACCTGCAATTTTCAATCTGCTTGTCTGAATCATCTTCAAGAAGCGAGAGCAAGATCTGAAAGGTCAGCCAATCTAACAGTGATCTCATCTCACAATCCTCACACTGCTCCATGTGTGGCCCCCTTTCTAAATCACTAGCAGGTCTTAAATACCACTTAAGATTATCGCACAAAATTTCATAACTGAATCAATAAGCTGTCAGATCCTCATACGTCGAAATCGTCGGAGAGTCCATTATTATATATATATATATATATATATATATATATATATATATATATATATATATATATATATATATATGTGTGTCTGTGTGTGTGTGTGTGTGTTCAGTACAAAACAAAATGACTTACATAATTTTAAAAAAAACAACAAATGAACATATTTTCCGGAATTACTTTAATAATTTATTGACTTTTATTTTTTTCTTTTCGAAGATGCTTTATGCAAAAATAAAAAAAAAAATATTATAAAAGTTTCTTAAATTAATTTCCCTGCAAAGAGATAAAACTCTTAGATCACGTGACCTTTTCATAATAATGTCACGTTTAGACTTTCATAGATGAAAATAGGAAACAAATTAAGTAAAAAAATAAGAAATAAAACATTATTTTGAAACTTGAATAGCGTAACTACGTTTATTAATCTTTCCAATTTTGGATTCGTAAGTTTCGTTTCCACTTCATTTCTATATCACATCCAGGAAATAACTCAATACAGAATTTTACACGATTTTAAACTATTATAGATTATTATAATTAAAAATTTAAAAAAAAAAAAGTCTTGTTAAAATGATTTATTCATCAAAAATATTTTATTTCTTCAGATAATAGTGGCCTTAATATAATATAAGCAATTAAAAGCTTTTCTAATTAAATAATTTCATAGTTTTATTGACCGGGGAAAGGGTGTGTGGATCAGATCTTCAACCTGAGACGCACACTCGAGAAGCGCTGGGCCTACCAACAACCAACGGTCCTGTGCTTCATCGACTTCGCAGCTGCGTTCGATTCGGTCGATCGAGATGCACTGTGGAAACTTATGCTGGCGGACGGCATCCCTGTGAAATTGCTTCACCTCATCCAGGGGTACTATCGAGCCACGCGGGCACGGGTGCGGGTCTACGGTGAGGAATCGGAGCCCTTCGACGTCAGATCCGGAGTCCGACAGGGATGTGCCCTCTCACCCACCCTCTTCAACTTTGCCATCAACTTCATCCTCAACACTGCCCTCCGCGGCTACTCAGGTGTGTCGGTCGGTAGAGATGTAGAGGTGTCGGACTTAGCCTATGCCGATGACATCGTCCTTCTGGGGTCCTCGATTGCAGACGTCGAAAGTGTTCTCGAAAGAGTTCAAACGCGGCCCGCTCTGTGGGTATGCGTATTAATGCATCGAAGACCAAGGTGCTTTTCTCCCTAGTCCCACCAGAAGCCCAGCGCCCCATCTCGCTGGACGGTGTCAAACCTGGAGGTGGTCGAGTCGTTTGTCTACCTTTCGGCTGTGGTTGCATCCGGACAAGGAGTGTTTGAGGTGGAACGTCGGATAAAATTAATCGAAAAGATCTGCTTTCGCCCGTCTCCAGCGCTGCCTGTGGAACCGGAGAGAGATCTCGGCCACCACGAAAGGGCGGATTTTCCAGGCGATCATTCGCTCTATCCTCCTATATGGGTGTGAAAACCTGGCCGCTCAGGGTGGTTGACCAGCGGAAACTGGAGGTGTTCGACAACGAATGCCTCCGTCGCATCCCTGCACTGCCGACGCGTCGACCGGGTCCCTACCACCGAAACCGCCGCCGCCTCAGCCTACGCCCTCTGCCCGCAGTCCTTCTTCAACGGCGTCTGCGATGGTTCGGACACGCTGCGCGCCGGTCGAGAAGGGAGCTGATACAACGTTCTCCTTCCACACCGCCGTCCACCTGGCGGAAGCGGATAGGCGGACAGCTGAAGACGTTTTCAACGATCAAGGAGGATCTGGCGTTACTTTCCGGCCCGCATGTGGTCGGCCTCCGCCGCTGGAACCGCGACTGGCTTACCATCTCGTGCGATCTCGCGACAGACCGGCGGGCGTGGGCAGCAATGGTCCGTGATGCGGTGCGTCAACAGGAAGAAGCCGGCTCAATCCGCCCTGGGTGAATGCCGCATCAAGACAAGAAGAAGAAGAAGATAGTTTTATTGCATTCATTATTTTTCAATTCGGAGTAGATTTTCAGTTAGAATGGCGCAAGTTTGTAAAAAAAAAAAGAAATTTTATTTAAATTCTCGAAGGAATCCTATTTTAACAAATAAAACAATTTAGGAAATAGAAAGGTTTTTGAGAAATTTAAAGAAATTATTTTATTTTAAATGGGGGTAACATATGTAAAATATTTTTACCAAAATTTCCTAAAAAAAAAAAACATTCAAAAATAATTTTATTCATATGTGAATAAGTCCTTCTTAAATTTCATTAAAATCGGACAATTATTTGATTTTTACAAGAATTTCAAAATCTATGTGTTTTCAACGGAAAAAAGCGCAAAAAGTCAATGTTATTATTATGCCACAAAACGTAAACAAAAACAAGATTTTAACTAAAAATTCAAACGTTTTTTCTAAAAATATTTAAAAAATAATTAAAAAATACTTTGGTCTTTCATCTTAATAATAATATAAACATTTGGACGATATTTTTAAGTTTAGTCATTTTCATTACGCTATGCTGTTTCCTGCGAAAAATTATGTCTCCGTTTATTTTTCATTTCAAATAAATAATTATGAACCTCAAGTGTTTCTTTAGAGATTGATTTTGTTCAGCTGCATATCAATACCTCTATGAGTTATTTAACACCGAACTCTAAATATATTGAACACAATCTAATAGCTTCAACTACATATGTTTTGGACGAAATTGTAGGCCTTCAACTACAGATAAAATATATTGTTAATCATTTTACTATACATATATATTGTTGGTAATTTTATTATACAAGTGTATTTTTATACATTCATAGGGTTTTTTTTGCGTGGGGGCGGTACACTATTTGACTATAGCTGGAACCCTAAATGGTGCTACCACCTCCCGGGTCAGGGTAGACCTGCGAAAAACAGCCATTAAGAGGTGGTTCCCCTGTCCCCGTATTCAGTGAGTTTTAAAATAGAAAATTCTAAATTCACAAATCACCCAGAAGAGACGAAAAACGAACGAATTTCTCCTTCTGTCGGCAGAAAGACGGTCGATGCAATTTAAATTATATTGCTTCTAAGATGTGCAGATGCTTAGCCGTACGTGCTTTGACCAAAATAGAAACCACGATTCACTGTATTTATATGCACACTTTGGATTATTCAAGATGTAATGACCAATCGTGGAAAATTGTGCCGTCTGCTTAAGACGTGAATTAGGGGGTCTTCATTCCCTGTCTGATATTGCCAGGTACATATTGGGTAACACGCATTTCAAGGCGCTGATTAGTTCACACTGTATAGTCAGCGTCACAATAACATGTATATTTATAAACGACCAAAACTATTTTGTTCATAGGGAAGACTGTCCTTAAGAAAACGAAGAATACGCAGAGACAATGCCAAAACCAACACATTTCCTGAAGGCGGGAAAACACAGGCAGAAACTCTATTAACCGAAATGTGTCGAATAGATTGTCTTTCTCTATTGGGTGGTTTGTGAGTTTACATTTTTCTGTTTTAAAACTCACGGCAACACTTTATTCTATTTATTTGCCGTTCTCTCTGTTTTCCCCGCCCCCCTTCATTTTCTTAATATTCAATTATATTTCCATCGTTGTTCCTCGTCTCGTCCCGGTTTGTCCATTTCCGCCTTTTTCTTTTAAAATATAATATTAGCCAACGATTCATCTGATGTGTTGGCCGAAAAAAAAAAGCCTATCTTTGTAAATTTCAAAAATATGCGGTTTTAACTTTTTCTCTCTCTCTCTCTCTCTCTCTCTCCTCTCTCTCTCTCTCTCTCTCTCTCTCTATATATATATATATATATATATATATATATATATATATCCGTATACATGTATCTAGGGTTCGTCGTACTTTAAAATTTGATTGGCCATTACATCTTATGTAAAACTATTTCCCCCCCTAGTGGGGGTAGTGGTTGGTTTTTGAACTCTTTAAAAATTCTTTATTTTACAATCAACACCATCGCTTGATAAGACACCAGAAGTGTTGAAACAAAATGACTATTTTTGTAGTGATGTTATAATAATGGTTATAATTTTTAAATAAATACTATATATATATATATATATATATATATATATATATATATATATAATTCTGAATTTGTGTTGAGTTTATTTTTTGAGGGTAGTTGAAAGAATTCAACCTATTCAAGAACTATATATAATGATATTTATAATACAATTTATATAATGATTTATATATATTCATAAAAACTATATACAATATAGATGAGAAATGGAGAGAAAAATTCATAAGATTTTCAATTAAGCACGGACTTTCTGTTGTTGTCATATAAGAAGAAAATGGTAGCTGCCGATACCGAGGTTCGAACGTGACACTCTGGTCTTACGAATATGCTTTCCACCATAAATAATGGTGTCAGACTGCTTACTATAATGGACTACAAACTGACTATTAGTCGGATAAAGATTTGACTATTGGTTGATTACTAAGTGATTATTCAGTGACTATTGGACGCTAAGCAGAGTTGCGTTACTAAAAAGTATTCACTAAATTTGTTAATAAATTTGGATTGATTCTTACTTCTTTTGTTTGTCTTGCGTATTTATTTGTAATTTATAATTAAATACTTTTTATTTAACATTGTAGACTTGACTTGTATTTTATCATTAACGGCCATCCATACGGGTCACAAGGTTGTGAATGAGAAAGGGACTGATAATATGTGTCGAACCTCTAAATACCTAAACGATATTTACCTGTGCACTAATGGATGTAACCTGGATTAAAACATTAGTTAACGTTAGACGCCGTAACTTAAAAAATGCGCGGGCGTAGTTTCTGTCAAAACCCGCAAGTCAGAATTAAACATTCGCTGTTTGGACAATCAAACAAAAGCTGGAGAATCCAAATTTGTGTTCAAGTTGAGCCTATGTCTACGAATTTTAAGCAGAGGTGAATCAGAATTTAAACAGCGGTATAGTTTTTCTTTTTTTTGTTTTTGTTTTTTTGTCTCTTGTCAAACCTTTGGGTATAGGAACACGGCTTCTCGTCCTCTCTGCCTCTGGGCGGAATGGAGCCCAGACGAGTCTATGCGGAAGGGCACAGTCTTTCCTAGGGAGATAGACAGCTACCCGACCTCGTGTCTACGGGGTCTAAGGGGAATTTTTGCCAGGTCCTACGGACTCGGAAAACCACACATAAAAATATCCTTCTGCCTAATTTCGCTTTGTGGGACGATAACGGATTTATACCGTCACCGGTATAGAGGAGAAGGGACCACATCAACGGACCACGGACGACACATCTGTTCAACGCATTTGCAGTCATTATTAACGGAGAGGGAATTTGATACGAGCACTAACGCTCAGGCGATTGATAATTGGATTTATCTGTAAGTACGAGCTTCGCATACTAAAACCAAATACGCCCTTGATAAGCTTACACGTGTAAGTTTTGAGAGATGCTTACCGTTCCCAGAAACAGAGAGTCTTCTCTTTTCGACAGCGCCAGTATTCTGTGTAATAAATAGTTGTTACTGTTCGTTCTATAAATCCATGATTTGGTTTATTCATATTTCTATAGTTAGGGGCGTTGCTACCTTACGGCATTATTGTGGTAGCATGAGATATTTTCGAACAGTAAGCAGTGTGTTGTATGCGACCAATGGTGCTCCTGAGAATTAAGAAGATTCCTAGGCAGGAAACGAAACACATCTTGTCACTACGGTATCTTGTGTTTAAAGAGAGAAAAAATATTTGACGTTATTTTATATTGTTTGATACAATACACCATCTAGCGGACGGAGTCGGATAATTCAACAGGTAGATAATATGGAGCTTCGTTTTCCGTGCTGCTCTTGAAAAATATGTCACTCGCTTCGGATATATTTAAGTTTATTTTTCAAGAGAAAAAATTAAAAAATTTTTTTCCCAAGCGGGGAATCGAACCCCCGCCGCCGTGGTGAGAGCGCGGAATACTAACCACTAGACCACTTGGGACTTGATAGCGACGCTTCCTTAAGTAAGAGATATGATTACATTATTAAATAAAAGTCATATTTTGATTCTAATGTATTTTGAAAATTCACGGTACTAATGATTCCAGAAAAAATGATCCAGTTGGTCTCATTGTCAATGAATATTGAATCCTGGAAATGATTTCATCAGATTTCCTTTCCAATAAAATCTGAGAAGACTGAAGAACACCAGCCATTGTTATAGCGCTGCGAATATTAAAATTCATTCGGTAAATGCTTTTTTAAATTTTTCTGCGCTTTTTAAGAAAAAGACTGCACTAGGTATTTTTAATTGTTGACCTCCTACCCCACAGAATTCCGTGCATAAATAAATGCTATGTTCGCGATAATTTTAGCAAAAACATCAGCCTTATGTTTCCAAAATCCAATTTATTAATTCTTAAATTTACTAAATAATTTCGCAACACACATTTAATACAAAAGGATTTTTAAATCTGCAGTTTACATTTTCCGAGTATAATGGCGGTTCGACGAATGACAAGGGAAGGTGCCAATGTTTTAAAAATGTCTAAAAACTTTATATACGGAAATTATTTTTCTTTTAATACGCATTACATTTAGGCTATTATCATTCAAATAAAATTAAATTTAACTTTAAAGAATATATTTAAAATATTTAACTGCCGTTTGCATTTTTAGGAAGTTTATGGCTGTTGCTATCGATGTTTTGTCGATTTCCCAGTTGCGAATGGGAGTGACTCAAACAACAGATTTTTCAACTGATTATGAAGTCGGTAATAGAATCTCTTATTTTCTCAGTAGTAAGAAAAGCAAAATAAACAAATAATGGACGTAAATGTAAATTGGAAGTTTTCAAAGAATCGTATTGCAAAATAATAAAACCTAGTTATTATTAAGTATGTCAGTTAAAAGAACTACAGTTAGTTTTTCTGCGTCAGCGTTTCTCGAATCTTTTCTATATATGTCTCTTATTAGCACCAAGATCAGAAGGAGCCACGATCGGTAGTCTCAAAAGAAGATTCTAATCCGTCCTCATCATCTTAATGACCGACAATTTATTTCAATCAGATCCTTTCTCATACACGGATTTATTCGGACTCGTGTCCTCATCTTGGCTGTTCCCATTATAACATCGAAGCCATTGTAACCTCCGGCCTTCTTAAGATGACTGCAAAAAAAGTGTAAGTTTCAAAATTTTGAACATTCATTTTGTTCTCATTCCGCTGGCCATTTTAGGGGGATTATTTGTGTTCTTTCTAATTCATTCGTCTATCAATCGCAAGAAGAGAAAATGGATGGTTGTTAGCAAAAAGGAACAGCAGCACAACATACAAATTACAAATTGGCGATACCAAAAAAAACACGTATAAAAATGTCAATATCTGGGAATTGTTTTAACAGAAGACGGAAAGTGCGATATGAAAGAAACAAAATTCATAGAACGACAACATTTGGAGAAAAAAACGTAAAATGTTCCATGTTTCTTGAGTCCTATAGAAATGTAAATTGAAAAATTTCAAATGAGAAGAAATTGAAAGAGAGAAGATAACATGAAAGAAAAAAAAAATAACTGAAAAAAAAAAAAAAAAAATTCGCCCAACGTGGGGCCCTTTTGAAACCACGACCCCCCCGATTAAGAGTCTCGTGCTCTACCGACTGAGCTAGCCGGGCTACGCTTACTTCAGTTTATTTTTAGCCTTGTTACTTGTCTTCTCTTTGTCTTCACAAATACCTGACTATTCATCGTTATGTGAATAGATAAAAAACACGGACGTAGTTTGTGGGGGGGCGACACAGAGGAAGCTTCCCACCCCATCACTAAAACAAATATTTTAGAAATATAATATTCAAATGTCGAGATACATAAACTTTTTTTATAAATAAGTCCCTAATCGGATGTAAACATAAAACGAAGAATTATTATTTTTTTTTCATTTTTTAAAAATTTTTCCTGAATTATTTTTCGAATTATTTGTTCTTCTGATACGAGTTTATTTTCTGTTTTGTCAATTATTGTAGCAAAAAAATTCAACTGAAATGTAAGCGAAAAAGAATTGTGTCCACTTACAGAAAATAACTACCTACCTTTAATTACTCTGTCAAAACATTGAACAAGAACACTATCCTCTATCCTTTTTTCCACAGAGAAAGCAGCCGCTCAAATGAATAGAGATTCAACCTGTATCATTTAAAAAGTAAACTTGTTTGTTAACGGAAGATGATCAAATATCAAATCGAAATTGTTTGTCCATATAGTAGAAAATAGATTCAGTTTAAATACAGAACTCATAAAAATGACTTCAAAATTCAAAGTGCTACATATTTCATCTTACACTTTTTCCTGTTACTCAGGGGTTGTTGTCAGAAAGAAATTGAAATTAAACATCATCACACATATATTCATTTCCATTTCAATCGAATTGTGTGTGCATCTACAGTTGCGTCTACGAATGTTTAGTTAAATTTAATGATACACCTAATAACTTGGCACTTTTTAAATGGACTGGTTCACTTACAGTGTCAAATAGATCCTTTAATTTTACAGAGTTATATGTCTTGGCTGCTTTGAAACCTTTGTTTCCCTAGGGTGACGAAAAGAATACTATATTAAATAATTAACAAACGGATATATATATATATATATATATATATATATATATTAATTATTAAATATATATAGATTATTAAATCTACAGTACCCAAGCACATTAACGTACTGCCTCTTAAATCTACTGAAACGAAAATTGAGCTCTCTAACAAACTTGATGCTGCACTCGATTCTGTGAATATTACCAATGATATCGAATCATCTTGGAAAGCTCTGCGTGATGCAACATATTCTACATCCTTGGAGGTTCTCGGCCTGCCATATCGTAAACCTCAAGACTGGTTTGATGACAATAATACAGAAGTTCAGCAGCTTATAGATCAATTGCACTCTTTTCATAAAGCATGGATTGAAGACAAGAACTCGTCCGATAAGAAGATCGCTTACAAGAAGTGCAAAAGTCAGGTTCAACGAGCTCTCAGGTCCATGAAAGAACGTTGGTGGTCTGAAAAGGCCACTGAACTCCAAGAAGCTTCAGATAGAAAGAATCTAAAGACTTTCTATTCTGGCCTCAAAAGCATTTTCGGTCCTCAGAAAAGTGGTGTTGCTCCTATCTCCACAGCAGATGGTGAAACTCTCTTGACGGATAAGTCAGACATGTTAAATCGCAGGAAAGAGCATTTCGAAGCTGTGTTAAACAACCACTTCGGTTACTGATGAGGAAGCCATCACATCAATTGAGCAAAATCCTGGAGTTGTCTTTTGAACCTACTTATCAAGAGGTAATTGACTATCAAGCAAATCTTATCTGGAAAATCACCTACTCCTAAGGATCCTATTCCACCCGAAGTATATAAGCATGGTGGCCAAATGTTGGTAAAAAAGTTACATCTCCTTTTCGTGGAGATCTGGAAGGCAGGCTGTGCCCCACAGTATTATAAAGACGCCTCTATCAAACGCCTCTACAAGGTGTGTCTGTGATAATCATCGGAGGATATCACTACTTTCAATTGCTGGCAATATCTTAGAGAGACTGATTCTAAACAGAATCATTATACACCTTGTTGACATCTATCCTAAATCGCAGTGTGGTTTTCGGTCGGGTCGGGACACCATTGACATGATATTTTCTCTTCGTCAAGTTGCAGAGAAGGTTCGCGAGAAAAACCAGGAGTTATATATGGTGTTTGTGGACTTGACGAAGGCCTTTGACATTGTGAATCGAGAGGCTCTTGGGCAAGTCTTGAGGAAACTCGGCATCCCTGAAAACATGCTAAAGGTCATCATCTCCTTTCATGAAGGAATGAAAGCTAATATCGTGTCTGATGGTATGATGTCGGAATCCTTTAATGTCACAAATGGCACCAAGCAAGGTTGTGTCATGGCCCCTGTCCTTTTTGTACTTTTCTTCTGGGTGATGCTGAAATATGCATTTGCAGACACAGAGAGTGGCGTCAAGTTTCAGTTTCGAACAACTAGTGGTCTCTTCAATCATCAGCGCTTGAAAGCCAAGACCCACCTTCGTACGCAAATTATTCGTGATTTGTTGTTTGCTGATGATGCGGCTCTTGTAGCGACTTCCTTTGAGGAGGCCCAACATCTAATAAATCGTTTCTCTGCTGCATGTAAAGCCTTTGGTCTTACACTTAGCATAAAGAAAACTCAAGTTGTGCACCAACCTTGTCCTACTCCGAAGCAATTGCGTGGTGAGAAACAAAAACCACCAGTTTACAAATTTCCAGAGAGACCATTGAAAGTAGAAGACAAACCCCTGAACTATGTAAAGTCTTTCACCTATCTTAGTAGCAAAGTAAATTACAGTGGAACTTTAGATGATGAAATCATGCATCGGATTGCTAAGGCTACCAGTGCTTTCGGCAAACTTCGCCATCGCTTGTGGAATGAGCGGGTTATTCGACTGGATACGAAAATTCGGGTTTACAGAGCTATTGTACTTGCCATCCTTTTGTATGGCTCAGAGTCGTGGACTCCATACAGCTACCATATACGCCAGCTAGGTGTTTTCCATAAAAGCTGTCTGCGTGCAATCTGTGGAGTTAAGCTTCAAGATAGGACATCTAACGTAGACCTGTTTAACAAGTGTAATATTAGCGGGATCGAGACTTTTCTCATACAGTCTCAGTTACGGTGGACTGGTCATGTCTTGAGAATGTCTGATGACAGGATACCCAAGATTCTAATGTACAGCCAGTTAGATCAGGGCTACAGGAATGTAGGGCGCCCATGGCTAGGATACAAAGACAAGCTGAAAAGCAACTTGTCAGCAGTCAATATACCACATAACACCCTTGAGCGCTTAGCCTTGGAGCTGGTAGAATGGAGATCAAAGTGTTTTAATGGACTCAGCAATTTTCAATCTGCTTGTCTGAATCATCTTCAAGAAGCGAGAGCAAGATCTGAAAGGTCAGCCAATCTAACAATGATCTCATCTCACAATCCTCACACTGCTCCATATGAGGCCTCCTTTCTAAATCACTAGCAGGTCTTAAATACCACTTAAGATTATCGCACAAAATTTCATAACTGAATCAATAAGCTGTCAGATCCTCATACGTCGAAATCGTCGGCAGAGTCCATTATTATATATATATATATATATATATGTGTGTGTGTGTGTGTGTGTGTGTATGATTCAGTACAAAATCTGACTTTATAATTTAAAATTACAAATGAACATATTTTCCGGAATTACCTAATAATTTATTGACTTTTATTTACCTTTCGAAGATGCTTTATGCAAAAATAAAAAATTAAATATTATAAAAGTTTCTTAAATTAATTTCCCTGCAAAGAGATAAAACTTCAGTTCGACGTGACCTTTTCATAATAATGTCACGTTTAGACTTTTGGATGAAAATAGGAAACAAATTAAGTTAAAAAATAAGAAATAAAACATTATTTTGAAACTTTAATAGCGTAACTACGTTTATTAATCTTTCCAATTTTGGATTCGTAAGTTTCGTTTCCACTTAATTACTATATCACATCCAGGAAATAACTCAATACAGAATTTTACACGATTTTAAACTATTATAGATTATTATAATTAAAAATTAAAAAAAAAAAGTCTTGTTAAAATGATTTATTCATCAGAAAAATTTTATTTCTTCAGATAATAGTGGCCTTAATATAACATATTTACAAAAGCAATTAAAAGCTTTTCTAATTAAATAATGTCATAGTTTTATTGCATTCATTATTTTTCAATTCAGAGTAGATTTTCAGTTAGAATGGCGCAAGTTTGTAAAAAAAAAAAAAAAATAGAAATTGGCGATTTAAATTCTCGAAGGAATCCTATTTTAACAAATAAAACAATTTAGGAAATAGAAAGTTTTTTTGAGAAATTTAAGGAAATTAAGTGTGTGTGGGTGGGTAACATATGTAAAAAAAATTTCCTAAAAAACAAAACATTCAAAAATAATTTCATTCATATGTGTCGTATGTCCAGAAATTGCTGTCGCTTTCTGTCTGCAATCCGTCTAGTCTCGCCGAAGCCTAGAAGAGCAGTGGCCTCCCACGTCCACTCGCCAGGTTTTTAATCGGTAGCGTGGTTCTCTTATGCAAATAAGTCTGCTGCATAAAAATGGCAGTAGGCGCACGCGCGACCGACTCTCAGAGAATGGTTCGACACGCGAGGCAACGAATTCGCTTTGCTCCTGGTAAGTCACTGTCACTCCTATTACACTCCTCCCTGATCGTATGATCACATAAGTGACAGTGAGGGGCTGGTCGTTTCACACTTGCAATTCTTCGCGGTGGTATAACCATGACTTCCTCCTCGGCTGAATCGTCAGATGTGTCCTGGTCTGAATCATATTCCGGGTGATCATTAAGGTTCAAGTCTACTTCTTTCTCGCTTTCAGATGAGGTGTCGCTGCTGCTTGCACTGGAGCTTGGTTCTTGCCATTCATTACTCCCTGACGTTGCGTCACCGCCATCATCCGTTGGTAACAATGAAGTGAGCCGTGGACGTACATCTCCCACGTGTCGCGGTATCCCGTCGATGACTACCGACTGCGGACTGTTTATTCCCGTGACACAACCTTTCACAAACTTTGACGTGCAGCGTCCGTGCGGATTTTTTACCCAAACTGCGTCTCCTTCTTTATACCGAGTCGAAGTCGCCCAGTTAGGCGAGGGCACAATGTCAATTCCTTTTATTCGAATTTTGTACGAATGCAGCAAATTGGCGGTCGCAGAAGAGGCAGACACACCATCCTTGGGTGTAATGTTATACCAATACACGGCCTCCATAATAGAGCAACTCTTTCGCGCAGCAATCCGTTTGATTGTCCGATGACACCTCTCTACAATACCATTTCCAGATGGTTTGTACGCGCAGCGCGGTCGGAATCGGACGCCCCATTCTTCCATGAATTGTTTGAATTGTTGACTGCGGAATGCAGTGTCATTATCAGCCAGGATTTCCACCGGGGCACCACGTTCGAAAAACACCGACTCCAATTGCCGGATTACGTGTGCAGCGTCTTGCCGAACTAGTGGTCGCCAGATCGAAAACCGTGTGGGGCCGCAATCAATCAGAGTCAAAAATGGCGACCGTTATAGTGTGTAATGTCCATTCCCAGACGACTCAAGTTTCACGCACACTGAGCTCTCCCTTCTGCCATCGCACAGAAGCTGGATCTATTGACTGACACTGTTCACAACTTCGAACGACCGATCTTACTGCTGCTTTCGACACGGACGGGTTGATCCTACGTGCGAAATATAGTGTCCGTTTAACTCCAGGGTGCCCGCTGTGTCGATGAATCTCAGTTAACTGAGCAAGGCTCGGGTTTCCTACAGCAGAAGCACATACTGGTTGAACAGGTTCGAATTCCTTCACATTGTTGAACCACCTCTGGGGAACTCTAGTCAGCAAGTCAGCTCGGTTCTGGTCGGATCTAACTAGCGCTATGTCAACGGAAAGTTTATACTCTTTCACAAGAGACGTTAGAGTTTCAAGTCGTCGCCTTATGAGTATCTCGCTAGCGGCCTTGGTGTTCAGCCGAGACTTTCCCGTAAGGGCATTAGTCACCCAATGGTACACGCAGAGGGAGTCTGTTTTCACATGTAATACCGTAGCCTGCCATTTTAGCGCGAGGTTGATTCCCTTCAGTACGGCATCCAGTTCAGCCACATTGATATGCTGGGTGTTTTTTATCGGCCGTAGCTAGCATGCGTCCTCGATGATGGCTCCCTTAGCCTCGAGCGCTACTCCGACAGCCAGCGAACTCGCGTCCACCCACACACGTCTAGCTCCTTCGTTTTCACGCACCATTCTCCCTGTGCAGGATCCAGTTGCTGAGCCCAAGAAGGTGTCTGTTATCATACGTTCCAGGGGAGCATCACAAATGTTGTCGTCCCAGTTTTGCGTTACGGCAGTGGCTCGACGTTTGATGACGCCTGTCGCCATTCGCAGCCATCCACACACAGGGAAGTGTCCCACCAGCCAGCCACACATGAAAAAATACACCTCCGTGTCATAGTCATAGGGCCGTTTACCATTCTACTTCCTCGTCGCCATCGCAGTCGACCCTGTTCCTTCCATACTTCTAGCCCCAGCACTCTGGCTCCGTCCTGTAACTTCTCTGGATCCTTGCTCGTCAGTCCGTAGAGCTCGAGATGTTTCCTCACAGATTCCGCCGACGCCACATCCTCGTTGATATATATATCATCAATATATGCTGACGTTGCTCTATTTATAGTTTCATTCTGTGCT
>CAHIKZ030002783.1:270000-287331 GCA_903632075.3 Acanthosepion pharaonis | reverse complement strand
AAACCAGGCGGGCGGCAAGAATGAAGATGAATTTAAGCGTATTTATTTTTAGATAAACATACAGTGACTGAGAGAACTCGATTCGATTCACCGAAGAGTCTTGCATTATCAGCCGTAATAGTCACTGTTTACAAACCCACACTTCCTCCACAGAGAGCTCAACGGAAATAAATTTTTCAGGAGCATATATATTGTCATCCACAGACCGACTGTTTCGCTGTATCATAGCTCATCAGTGTGGCTAGACGTCTGGTTGCCTCTAAGTAGGATCGAAACCTGACTGAATTGGCGTCAATCGGGGATTCTACCACTAAGCCGTTGATGAAGATGAATTTAAGCATATTTATTTTTAGATAAACACGCAGTGACCGAGAGAACTCGATTCGATTTGCCAAAGAGTCTTGCATTATTAGCCGTAATAGTCACTCTATTATTACCTTTATATATTATACATTATTATCTTATATGTTATATATATATATATATATATATATATATATATATATATATATATGACAAAATTTTTGAGAAAAACTACTAAGACATATACTATAAAATTATACTATATACTTTGTCATGTTAACTGAAAAAAAACTTTTAACCAAAAGAATTCGTGGATTTACCATATTACGAAATTCATATAAAAATTCTCACTTGAAATTTTGAACTTTAGCGTTGCGACTAGAACATTCCAAGATTGTACAACCGTCAATAAATAGCACACTCTTATAAAAACATCTTTCGGTCTACAAACAATTATTTCGTCTTCAAGTTTTAACTTTAAAGGAAAAAATTACAGCCTGACGATGAAGGAATGATTCTTCGAAAGTACTTGCTTAACTTAAAAAAATATACACTAGAAACATCTGACAACAGTTTTATAAATGAGGATCACATCATTCAATGGATTAACAGTATTTTAATGCATACATTATGTTTCTACTAGCGAAGTGATTTTGCTATTAATTGCCTTAATATTGCTGATTGATTCTATGTATGATTATTTCTTTATATACAATATATATATATATATATATATATATATATATAATATATATATATATATATCTATATATATATATGATTCACCGTTAATAGTACACAGATACATATAAATGTGTTATATAAATCATGTGTGTGTGTTTAGATAATCAATTATAAATGTATGAATGTTATACAGAAAAATTTCGCTTCTTTTATGTTAATATATAAATAGGTCGGAATGAAACACACAAACCCGTATGTATGAAAAGTGGGCTGAAACTTTTTAAGAAAGTAAAATTTCAGACTAAAAACAAACTTGCAATGAAAATTAAAAAGCATTAGTATACTGCTGTATATGAACCAATAAATATATATATATATATATATATATATATATATATATATATATATATAAAGGTAAGCAATAAAGTAATT
This sequence comes from Acanthosepion pharaonis, assembly GCA_903632075.3. Classification (NCBI taxonomy): domain Eukaryota; kingdom Metazoa; phylum Mollusca; class Cephalopoda; order Sepiida; family Sepiidae; genus Acanthosepion; species Acanthosepion pharaonis. The sequence goes on along the minus strand of CAHIKZ030002783.1, from coordinate 285,912 downwards.
CCAACGAGAGAAAAGTGTATATAATGAAAAGAAGAGATAAACAAAAACATTTTTATTTTTGTAAGTGGATTTTAAAAAAAATACATTATGCTTTATTTCCCATAATTTTAGAACAAAGGTTTCCGGTCATTTTACCTTTATCAGGCAAAAATTTTCCACATATCATTAAAAGAAATTAATTTTTTCTTAAGTTTTTGATGTTAAATATTCGCGATATTAGATATTCTATTTTTTTCATTGTTTAGTGATCATCAAAAAATTGCCTTTACTGGTAATGAAAAATTCTGCCTGTATGGTAGTAAAAACAATTAAGAGAAGTTGAAAAAACTGTTATCTACTCGGAGTGAGCTAATTTAAAATCCATCAAACGTAAACAGCTTCAATAGGAAAGAAAAAATTCTAGCCGTGGCTTGTAAAAGGGTCTTTAATAATTGAAATAACTGACTTTTAAGACGCATCAACTTGTCTCATTTCATTGATTAAAAGACACCAATTATAAAAGAGTTCTAAAACTTTGTCTGCAATAGCTGCTCGACATTTTTTCATTTTGAATTCATTTGGCAATTAAAAAATATTCTATGTCCTAATGAACAAAATATATATATATATATATATATATATATATATAATATATATATATATATATATATATATATATATATATATATATATATTAACAGGCACAAAAGTTTAAATGATTTAGCGGCGGCTCAGATTGAAGAATCGAGAGCCGAGTTTAAATCCAGTCGAAATATTTTATTTAATTACGTGCTAATGCATTCATACAGGTGTCCAAAAGTTCACGTGCATTAAAAAATTATAACTTTATTTGTATTTGCGATAGAAATAATTTGTAAAAAGGATTAGAAAAGAAAAAATCTATATTTTTTAAGGTTTTATTGAAATTTTATTTAAGTTTCCACATGTCCTCCATCATTAGGAAATACAAAGGGTAATATGATTTTGCAGTTCACGGAAAATATTTGCCAACTGATTAACAGTAATGTCTGAAATCACATTAGTTATTTTTAAACTATACATTAAACTTTATAACATTTTTTACAGATTATTTCTATCGCAAATACAAATAAAGTTATACATTTTTTAAAGTGCATACGAACTTTATGGACACTGTATATATCCAGGTCAAATGAGAACAAATTAAATATAATTCCACTGTACGTAACATGTCATTTAAAAGATGGCTAATGAATAGTGGATAGGTAAATATTATTTTTTTTTGTATTAAAATATTATATAATATTAAAACATTTGTGAAAATTTAAAATTATTATCCTCCACACAAATTAAACAAAACACATTTGGAACACCACACACGAACTTATATATTTTAAATATATATATATATATATATATATATAAATATATACATTCATAAATGGTGTTTTCAAAAAAGGAAGATTATAATTTCGACAAACTTTCATAACTTTAATTTTTTGACATTCCTGTAAAGTCGACAGGAGAGTCCATTATATATATATATATATATATATATATATATATATATAATATAAGAAAAAGACTCTCCTGTCGTTGAATTTACTCCTTGGAAAAGGAGCTCAGTTCCTATGAACCGACATGGAGGCACCTGCACATATGATTTGATTATAGTGGTGAAGGCTTCTGCAGAACCATCCACATTTTTTTGAAGGGCTGAATACAGAATTTGGTGCATTATTATCCAGCAAGGTCCCCTAAAGCGACGTTCCGCAGTTTTTGAATTCAGAGTTGTTCTTCTCTCAGAACCAGAAGAATCTAAACAAAACCCGAACCCAGTCTCAGTCTCTCCTAGGGAAGAAGAAGAGGATTCATAATACATATGACTTGAATTGAAATTGAACTTGCATGAATATATTTTATATATATATAAATATATCGATATATATATAAATATATGAACTGGCTAGATATTGACATTTAAGTATTGTTACAAAATTTAACGAAAATTGAAAAAAAATTACTAATTTTTCCTGATCTATCCAAGTTTTCAAATATGTTAGTTTTATTATATGTGTGTATATATATATATATATATATATATATATATATATATATATATATATATATATATATATATATAAATATAAAAAAATAAATAATTTTAATTTATTTGTTGAAACGTTATTTTTTAAGAAATAGTGAATATTCAAATGAAAAACAAAAATTTCATTTATTTCTGTTTTTAGCGATGGACTTATATAAATATATTTCAATAATTGTTTGATGAGAGGTATATGTTAATTTATTTCAACCGACCGCAGGATTCAAAGATCGTCATGTTTTTAATTTTTCTAGTCATAATTTTCCACATATGCCAAAAGGCAACCCAATTTAAAAAGACTATTTAACGTTTTAGATGGAAAAATGAATTTACTGTTTAAATGAATAAAACAGAGCATGCACACAAATATGAGTACCATTCAAAGTTAAAAGAAAAAAAAAAAATTTAAAAATATGGAAAAACCTAAATATATATATATATATATATATATATATAAACTAGTCTTTAGCAGAGGACGAAACGCATTGAGAAAATACTTTTCAATTTTTTTTATTTATTCATACTGAATTTTTAACGGATATATTTTTTATTATATTTTGTCAATTTATACACACGCAAATGAAAGGCACAAGCACACACATTTTTAAACAAAATTTTGTAACACATGCATATATATATATATATATATATATATATATATATATATATATATATATATATATATATATATATTTAAAGAATAAACAAAGATTTTGGGTGAATTATGAATTTTGGGGTAAATTTTTTTTTATGGAGGATTAAAATTTGCAAAAATCGGAGGTCACAAACACATTTCGTGGATTTTAAAAACTTTTTATATATATATATATATATATATATATATATATATATATTTTTCAAAATATGTTTCTTACGAATCAACACTGCAAGATTAACTTTTTATATGTATATATATATATATATATATATATATATATAATATATAGATTCAATAGATTGATTTCAATTTCTAAGATAGATAGATGCGAAATTTATTTGAATAAAGACTGAAATAGATATAACAAACTCTGAAGAGATAGATAGATAGATAGATAGATAGATAGATTTTATTCCAAAAGAAGGTATTATTTAGATAGTATAATAATTTTTATATTAAAGTACAAATGCCCCCAAACAAAATCAATAATAATCCGTTGAAATAAAATTATATATCTAAATATATAGAAAGAACGTAGGAGAGAGATGTGCGTTGGTAGTTTTGAAAAAACAAAAAAATTATATGGTTGTAAATAAAATTAATATCTCACAAAATTGGTTTTCCTTTTTAAATTTCGCCCAGCATTTAACAAAGATATAACACAGGCTTAACTTGTTCGAAAAGTTGGATTCATGCCTTACATGAGTGTGATACTGAGAAATGTTTGCAAGACGCCCTCAATCTTAAAAAATTTTTAATTTTTTTTGATTTTGAAAACCTATTTTGAAACTTAATCATCCTCCTATCAAATGATTTTCACTATATGCCTGTCTTTCAATATCTATATATCCAATCTATCTATTTTAAATCTATATTTATGTCTTTTTTAAGTTTATATTTCAGTTTTTGTAAAACTTTTAAAACAATATTCGAACACAAAACATGAAAAAATTTAAAATAAAAAAAGGATCAAATTTTTATTTCAAATCATAGTTTATTTTCATTAAACTTGTTCAATGTACGAAATATTTTAATATTGATATATATATATATATATATATATATATATATATATATATATATATATATATATATATATATGTATTTTGGTTAATTCGAAAAAATTCCAGATTAATTTATAAATATATATTATAATCATATATATATATATATATATACGTATGTGTCTGTTTAGTGAAAAATTGAATATTAATTTATATATATATATATATATATATATATATATATATATATATGAATGTATGTTTGATTCATTTTTTAAATTTTAAATAATGGTTACCATATATGAGTAAAAGAAAAAATTTTTTAAATTTTATTAAACATATTTATTTCCATCTTCGAACCTTTAATATCATTTAATTTTTCATTAAATTTGACATCCGCCAATTAAGAATTTCAAATTTAAATAATTTTACAAAATATATATTATATATATATATATATATTTTTTAAATTTAAAATCACCATGAATTTTTCGAAAATGTCTTTAAAAACTGTTTCTATTACCTACATAAAACTGTGTGTGTCTGTGTGGGTTATTTTTTTAAAATCTAAAAAGTTTTTTCCTGGGTCAAGAGGGCCAAAAAGAACCCTTATTTTCCTAACAGGGCATTGAAATTTTTAAATGTCAACAAAACCAGTATTTCTATCATACAATTTCTTTGATCACATCACCCGAATTAGGCCACCTAAATCCCCCTACTTTTATTCCCTGCTACCCGATTAAAAAACAAAATCCCAAACTGAGCGAATGGTGACCAACAAAAAAATTTTTAACACCAAAGATGAACTGAAGGTTAGAAATTATAGCAGCATTCACCAACTTAAACAAGGAGACATTTTTGTTTTTATTTCAAGAGATTCCAAATCGTTATGTGGCCGAGGTTGAAGTCAATGTTTATTTTAATCATTGCATTTAGCTTTTTAAATGTCAAAAAATATTTTTGTAATTTTAATTCTGAATTAAAAAATTAAATGTAAGAGCCATTTTCATCCCCCCAATCATTTAGAATAAATTTTGCCATACACATATATATAATATCACAGAATATTCACATTAGCAATACATATAATTCACAAATATATATATATATATATATATATATATATATATCTTCTTTTACGTATATTTATACAATATATATTTTTAATTTGTACAAAATATGTTGACCGTGTTTTGAAGAAAAAAATTGTTATAACTCCAGAGACATACATAAAAAAGCACACACATTCAGCTATTAAATAAAGCAATTAAAAAAAATAAAAATGGTCCTTGATATGCAAAACGTTTTCATGACTTTTTTACAGAAACAGGTTCAGTTCCTGATCCAGGAGAAAACATGAAGTTCTGTTTAAAAATTTAAAAAATTTATAATAAGAATTCTTTTGAACCTTATAGCTAGAGCATTTCTATAGATATTTGTGGCATATATGAATGATATATATATATATATATTTATAAATGTTTATGTCTTTTTATATCTTATTTTAAAAAATTTATTGAGCACAATTGATCTCCTTTATACAATATATTATATATATATATTATATATATTCAAATCTCATATATTTATACATGGGTTATATATATATATATATATATATATATATGACAGATATATATATATATTTTATATATATATTAAAATGAAAAATTAAATATATATTGGTTTTTTATGAACAATTCATATATATAACAGTATATAAATTTTTTTTTACAGAACCTTATTTGCTTTATAAAATTTTTATATAAAAAATATATATATGGATATAGGGATATAATATGTATATATTTATATATATATATTATATATATATATTTTAAGATTCCATATCATTTGTGAAACATCTTTGATCCATATATATAAGAATTATATATATATATTATATCAAATAAATATATATATATATATATATATATATATTATATACATTTGATATAATATGAAGTTTTATTAATGTAGAATGAAAAAAAAATTTCTATATATATATATATATAAATCTTATATAAACATTTATATATTTGTTCACACACACACACACACACATATATACACATATATATATATATATATATATATATATATATAACAAATTGTCAAGATTGCGTTCAACCTTTTGGGGGGTTGTCGTCATGAAACTTGGATAATGTCCATATTATTTTTTTTACATTAACTCACACTAAACCCCCTTATTTTTTTATATATATATAAATATTTATATATATATATATATATAATATATATAAATATATATATATATAGAAAAAGGATAAATTTTAAATTATAATGTTTTTTAAAGCCGAAAGATTTTTATTTATATATATATTTGATATTTCTTGTCCTCAATTTTTTCATCAGAAATAACTTTTGTTACAAATAAATTATATATATATATATATATATAATATATTTTCGAGAATTTTTTCCGTTTTTTGAATTAAACTGTTTTAAAAAACAAATTAAACACACACACACAAATAATAAAAATATATTACCAATATTTATATATATATATATATATATATATATAATAAATTGAGTTTTTATTTTTCTTCAATTGGCAAGGAAACATCTAATATCCTGTTATATTTGGATATTTTTCAAAAATGCAGAGAAATTTTAATCAAGTAATCAATATTTTTTCAACATAACCTCCTTATTCGTCATTGCTTTTCGATTTATGTATTCAATCACACTAAAATTTAACGAATGTTTTTAATATTGCCTAGTAAAACAAAATTAAATTTTTGTATATAAACTAAATGATTTATATTTTGTCATAAACTTACCTAAAACTTGTAACTTAAATATGAACCATAAATGGCAACCACAGACCAACATCTCCTTTCATTTTACTTCTCAGTAAACTTTATTATCTTGTCTATCCTATCTGTTTTTCTTCGTATCTGTCTGTATAAGTAAAATTTATCTAATTTTTTCTGTTATTTCCGTTTCTCTATATATCTAATTGATCTATCTATTTGAATATATATATATATATATATATATATATATATATATATATATATATATATATATATATATATATATTGAACAATAAAAAATATTAAAAATTAAAATCTTCAGACACACTGGGTTGTATATTAATATTCTTTCGTTTTTATTATTATTTCATTTTAGATTCCTCGACTAGTTTCGGCCAACATGGCCATCATCAGGAAAAAATATTTCTGCTTGCTGGTAGCAGTGAACTACAGAAATGAATGTCTTGATGGAGAAAATGAACTTTTGTCTATATATTTTTCATTTGTTTTTTTTTTTTTTCTTTTTAACATGAATTTTTTAACATTTTTGTGTTGGTCAAACAGTCTCTTTTAAGTTGTTATTTAAGATAAGAGCTGGATGGATTCATGCTGCTCTGAATTCCCTTGGTCATTTGATTTTTTTATTTATTCCTATAAAGATATATATAAATCTATTATTTAAAATATATGTGTAAATTTTTTTATTAAAAAGTTGATATATAATTTACAAAATTTGATATATTCATGGATATAAAATATATATATATATATTTATATTTTTTAGTATAAATTATATATATATATATATATATGTATTTATATATATAATATATTTGAAATATAATTTATTTTTATAAAATATAACATATATTAATTTTTTAAAATTTCTATTTAGTTATTTTTCATTTTGTCAAAATAAAAATTTTTTATATATATCGTATATCCGGATTTAAAAATTATTTTTATATTCATTCCTTTATTTTTATTTTAGACAATATTTTTAACCATATTTATTTTTCATATTTATTTATTTTGACAGCATATATATTGAATATATCTATATTTTATATATAAACGATATTTATTTTCATTAAAAATTTTATATTTTTTTATTTTTCGTTATCATTTTTAAATTTTGATTTTTTCTTCTTCAAGATTTTTTTATTTCGTTTTAATATATTTATATATATATTTAAATATTATATATAGAAAAAAATATATTTATTGAATATTTAAAAAAATAATTGTGTTTTTTTTAATGTTTATTTTATAAAATATTCTTTGAATTATTCTGTTTTTATTCAAAAATTCAATTATGTTTTGAAAGTAAGATCAAAAATTTTTTTTATTTCAAATAAAATAATTTTTTATTCAACTAAAAATATAAAAATAACGTAACTATTTTTTTTCAATTAATCGTAAAATTTTGATATATTTTTTTAATCATATTTGTTGACTTATTTTTAAATTGATATATATATATTTAAATATTATATATTTTTAATTATATTTTCATTTATTCCTAAACATATTATTTAAGCAATATATATTTAAATTTAATTATAAAAAATTTCGGTTTTTTTTTTAATTTTTTTTATCTTTTAGATTTGTTTTTATACAAAAAACAGGGAATGTATAGATTTTTACCTATTTCCTTTTCTTTTAATTGGAATTTTTATTTTCATAATATTTACATATTTGATTTATAAATATATATATATATATATATATATATATATATATATATATATATATTTTTTTCAAAAAACCAAATTTCATTGGTTAACATTAATTCATCAATATAACATTGTTTTAGATTTTATATAAAAATTATATTTATAAATTTCGTTTTTATATTTTTTTTTTTTTTAAAGACCAATTTGCAAAAAAAAGTTCTCATTAATTTAAATTTCTTATTTATATTATATGGAAATAGATATATATATGATTCTATATTAAAATGTTATTTAAAAAATTTTAAAATTGAAATTTTGAATTTTATATATAATCAATATATTCAATATATATTTATAATATTTCATTAGTAAATAAGCATATAAATATATATTTAAATTTTTAAAGTTTTCTATTATTTCATTTTTTCATATTTTCTTTCTTTTTCTATTTATAATTATTTTGAGTCATTATTTGTCAAAAATTTTTTTTATATAATTTAAACCAATTCAACCTTTTATCAATTTTTGTTAAAATTTTTGTTGAAATTAAATCTTGTTAATCTTTTATTCTTTTTCGTGTCATTATTTTTTTGGGGCATAAAAAATAAAAAAATTCAGAAAATTTCCCCAATAAATTATCACATAATCTTTTTTTTTTCAAAAAATTTTTTAAAATCCTATTATTTTCTTTCAAAATATATATTAAATTTATTTTCTATGATATAATTTTGTTAAATTCTAAAAAAAATTTTGTATAAATATCATTGAAAATTAATATTTTTTACAATATTTTTTCAAACATCTTATTTCTATATTTAGTAAAAAATGAAATTCTTTATTTTAATTTTTTTTATTTATTCATTTATTTATATTTTTTTTTTTTTTTATTCGTTACTATTCTTTCTTTTAAAGTATATAAATAAAACCTTTTATTTTACATATATTTATTCATGAAAATAAATAATTAAAAATTTTTTTATTTTAGATAATTATTTTTAATATTTTTTTCTTCATCTTAAAATATTTGTTTCGGACTTTCATGTCTTGAAATTAAATCATTTAAACATCAAATTGACCGAAATACTTTTTAAATATCACTAAATAGAATTTTTTTTTTTTTTTGTTTTGACAATCTAAATTTTATTAAATATTCCATTCAATCATTAGTTACATAAATGAATTTTTTTATTGATCAAATGACATCAACTTTCCAAAATATTGTGTATGATTTAAAACAATTCTTTTTTCATGATATATTTTTCAATACAAATTTAATTTTTCTCATTAAATTTCCTGTTTTTTGGATATTGGGAATTTTTTACATTTTTATATTGTTTTTGAATAAAGAGATTTGTATTTCTCATTTAAAATGTTTGTTTTGATCGTGTGATGATATTCAATTTTTAAAAAAATAATCATTTTTCTATTATTTTGTTTTCTGAATATATTTAAAATAAATATTTAATCTTCTTCTCAATTCTCATTTAAAATTTTTTAGATCTTTTTTATCAAGCATATATAAATCAAATTCAAAAATTTGTTATGCATAACTTATTGAGATGGATTTTGAATCAAATCATTTTTTAATCTGTTTTTTCATATTTTTAAGTATTATGCTTTGTTTGTGAATCATCATTTTTACATTAATTCAAATTCTTTTTGAATCTCCATTTATATATTCTTCATCCTATTATAATATATAATTATATATATATATATATATATATTTATATATATATATATATATATATATATATATATATATATATATATATATATATATATATATATAAATTCATATTAAAAATATTTTCATTTTGTTATCCTTCTATTTTAAATTTTATATATTTATATGATTTATTTATATATAAATAAAATTTGAATTATTTATATTAGATGATTTTTTCATAAAATGACATAATGATCCAAATAAATACGATTATTTTCCATATTCTTTTCTTTTTAAATAAAAAGGACTATTTTTCTGATTAATAATTTGTTAATAAAAATGTTTCATTAAATTTCATTATAAATATTTTTTAAGTTCTTCCTTCTTAAAATATCAATTTTTCCCATTATCAATTTTATAATTATTTAAAATGTTAATTTCATCTTTTTTGGAAACTTTTTTTTTAGATGATTTTTGAAATTTTTAAAGAACCGAATTTTCTAAATTTTTTTCTTATTTTATTTTATTGAATTGTTTCAATTTTTTCTTGAAAAAAAATTATAAAATTTTGGCTTTTTTTGAATTGTTTTTTATTTTTTTTTTAAAGTTTATTTTTGATATATTTTTTTGTAATTTAAATTAAAAATTTACAGACAAAAAATGAATTAAAAAAAAAATTTAGTGATAAAATATTTTTTAAAATTTTAATTTTTAAATTTTTTCTATAAACTTAAAACTTTTTTAATTTTAAAAAATTTTTTTAAAAAATGTTTGTATAATGTTTTTTAAACATTTACTATAGATCAAATAGATTTTATTTCTTTCATCTAATTTATATTTTAAATATTAAATTTATTGTAAACGGAAATGTTTTCATTTCTGGATTTTTTTTTAAATAAATAATTTATAAATAGATTTAAATTAAAAATTAAATTTTTTTATTTTTATATAATATTTAAATTTTTCAAAATCAAAATAATAGTTTTGAAAATAATACTTTTTTTTTTTTTTATCATTTTTATTTTCATATTTCAATTTTAAAAATAAAAAAAAAAAAAAAAAAATACATATATATTTTATTTTTTTAGATTTTATAAAAAATTTGGAATATTTTATTCTTTTAATTTATTTTTTTTTATTCATTTGTGTTGCAATTTTGAAAAAAAAAAATAAAAAAAAAATATATTTTTTATGTTGTATCTTTTTATTTTATATATTTTCATATAATTTAACATATTAAATTTTTTTTTCAAAAAAATATTATAATTTTTTTTTTTTTAAAAAAATTTCATTCATTAAAAAAAATCCCTCAAAAAATTTCAAAAATATTTATATTATTTTTAAATAATTCTATTGATTTGGAAAATTTAGATTTGGATTTTAAATAATAATAATAAAATTTTTATATATAAATTGGTTAAAAATAATTTTTTTAAAAAAATTTCACTTTTTTACTGAATTTTTTATCATTAACTTTTTTAAATTAAACTATAAATTTTAAATAAAAAAAATTTTTAATTATATATAAAAAAAGTATTTAAAAAAAAAATTTTGTAATTATTTCTGATTTTTTTTTTTTTTTTGTTCAAAAAAATTTTTTTCCCATAAAATAAATTATATTTTAAGTCATTTCCGGAACATTATTTTTTCAAAATTAAAAAAAGGTTTAATCAAATTTATTCTCTTGGTTCCCTTCTATCTTCTTTCGTTTTTTGGAAACACCTAACTTGAAAAAAATTTATTTGGAAAAAATTTTTTTTTAAAATCATGTTAAGTTTTTTTGTTTTTGATTTAAATTAAATTAATTCGTTTTATTTTTCATTGATCAAAATTATTCCCCCTGTTTTTTCTTTCTTGCATCAGGATTTTGAAATTAATGTTTTAATAAAATTTAAATCTTCTTTTTATTTGTTTTTAAAAATTTTTTATGAATGTTTTTTCAAATTTGAAAATAATAAAAATTTATCTGTAAATCCAAAATATAATTTTTTTCATTTTGATTTTAATAAAATGTTATTTTATTATGTTATATATTATTTTTTAAAAAATAAAAAACACTTTTTTTTTTTAATATTTTAAATTTTTAATAAAAATTTTAAAAAAAAAAAAAATTTGTTTTTTTGCCAATTTAAAATAAAAAACCACAAAAATTTTTTCAAATGAAATTCGTTGAAAAAAAAAAATTAAAAGAATAAAAAATGCAATTCCTACCAATATATAATCAATTTATATATATATTATATATATATATAATTTATACACCCTTTGTGCAAATTAATTGAAACAAAACGAATAATTCCGTTATTATTTACTTTTTTTCGTATTTTCCAATGAAACATGACCCAGTGCACATGTTAGTACTTCGTATGTCCATTCCACGAAGTCGTTCCTTGCAGATTGACCACAGATTCTCGATTGGATTTAAATCAGGAGAGTTTCCAAGCCAGTCTATAGTACTTTGATTTGCTCACTGGTAAGACTTGCCAATGTGTTCGTGCAGCGTTACAATTTTTGTACGTTTCCTTGGAGTAACGTCCATCGCAGACAATGGCCGTAGGACAACTAATCGACAGTCGAGACAATAGTGTCTGGGCGTGATAAAAATCTGATGCAATCACGGATGACGCAATATTTTTCAAGGCCAAACAAATTTCATCATACACCCTGAAAATACATTCATATTACTGCACACCACTGCAAATGACCTAATCTGAAGAAAAATAGAAATTGATTACACCCTGTCACACCAGTGGGTCTAAAACTGACCGTATGGTGAAAAAGAAAGGAAACTAAAGCGGTTGTTTCAATTAATTTTCGGAAAAATTAATGAAAATTAATATTAAAAATTCGATGATGGACTCACAAATATTTAATCATTGATATAATATATAGTTTTTATGTTAAACAAAACGTTTGTTTTTAAAAAATAGATTTGAACATTTTTTAGATATATTCTCCAGTTATTTTTTTGAAAAAAAAACTTGATTACACAAACATTTTGAATGAATTTAAAAAAATTAACAGAGATTTTGATCTAGAAAAGATTTTTTTCAAACAAAATAAACTATTAAACAGGAATAAATAAATTTAATTTATTTGTTTAAATGATCATAAATTTTTATATCTTTTAATTAAAAAATTTCATTTATTTTGAATATTTTTCCATTTAAGACCAATTTTTTTTTAAAGGAATTTATTTAAATGTTTCCTTGTTATCTTATTTGAACTTAAACAATTGGCTTTAAAATCCATAAAAAGAATAATTTTGAAATGATTTATTTCATTTTTTTAGTTTTTTTAAACAAAAAATTTTCTCAAAAAGATTTATTTTCCAATAATAATTGAGAATAAGTTTTTTTATTTCATATCTTTGGTCCCATATTTTATATCATATTTTCTATTTATAACATTTCAACATTTTATTTTATATAATACATTTTCAGTTCTATATATATATTATATATATATATATATTATATATATATATATTCTTATAATTGTTATTTTTATTTAAATATTCTTTTTTTTAATTTTAATGTTCAATTATTCTTAAATCTCTGTTTAAATAAATCGTATCTAATCTAGCAATATTTGAACCCGCGAAGTTTTAATTTTTTTTAAATTTTACTCTTTTTTAACATGGATTGGGTTTATAAGCATTTTTCATTTTTTATTTAATTTTTTTTTAAAGTCAAATTTAACCATTCTGAACTATTTCAATTTATCAAATCCGATGGTAACTGTTTTTTTAATATTTTTCACTTATTTTGATATTTAGAAATTAATAATAAATTTTTTAAATAGATGAAAGAAAAGAAATTATTGGTGTTTTCCTATCTTTAATGTTTTAACGAAAAGTTTATTTCTTTTAAAATTTATTTTTATACATATTTTCTTTGAAATAAAGAATTAAAGGATTTAAACCTTCTGAAAATTTGATTTTTCGAAATTTTATTTAAATATTATTCTAATATTATATATAACTTCTTCATGAAAAAAAAATTGCATTATAATATTATATAATTTACGTTTTATATTTTTATATATATCATCTCTTTGACTTACCTCTTAGCCACCAAAAAAAATTTATTCATCATGATGGTCGTCTTTTTGCTATAGAATCAGAGGTTAGCAGTGAATATTTCGAAGACAGTAGGAAAGCGTTGTTCAGGTTAGCAGTGGATATTTTTCTAAAAGTAGCAGAAATATCTAGTTCGTCCTTCTGTTTCTCTTCGCCTGACAAGCTGGACTGGACATTCGGGTAGGGTAAACAAAATGGCCGCCTTTATACACATTTGTTCTGAATGTTCTACGTCTTCTGATTGGTTAACCTTCTATTGGTGGACTATAAAATTCGAGTCAAGTCATTTTTTAACACACTACATACATTATATACAAAAAAACTGCAACATAAAAATTTGTTTGGAAAATAAGAGTTGACAAAGAATATATAAATGTAAATTCAGATGTAAAAAAGTCTCTAAAATTCAACATGAGTCCATGTAAAAAGCATTGGACAACGGACTCAGGTTCCACACGCAAACACACATACATTTAGAAGTCAACCAATTTTAATTGTTTCCAAGAAAATTTGCTCATTTTTATCATTTTTTTGTTTTTAAAGCTACTGTTTTATTCATATACATATAAAATGAAAAATTTTTAAAGAAATACGTAAATATAATTTAAAAATACTTATGGCATATGATATACCATGCCTTCATATAAATTCACTCATTTTCTTCTATCCGTATACGAAGCAATTTTTTCTTTAAGTTCGTATAAATCATGTCTTTTGAAAGATGTGCCTATATAAAAATTCATGCATTTAATAAAATTAAATATTGGCGACTGAAATCTGGGTGATGGTTAACAAAGCTTCTGAAAATATGGACATTTTCTTTTATTTTTTAAGCGAATCTTAATACAGATTGGCAACAAGGTCTCACCAAACTACAGGTTAAAAATGCAAACATTTTTTTTAAAAAGTTCATAATAAAATAAAAAAAGATCTTTCGCACTTCGGCAGCTGTGAAATCTGAAAATAAACAAATAAAAAAGCCACATAAAACTTTGAAAAGAGTAATTTCAGAAATAATCTTAAATCCTGTCTTCTTCATTCATTTTTTTTTATTATGGCGACAATAGTCTTTTTTCTCGTTTTTATCCTAAAATCCCATATAAACTTAATCAGATACCCTTGATTGAGGATGAATAATTTAAAAAAAAAATATATAAATTAACCGTTAATATTTAATAATGTAATCGATCCTATATAAACACTACATTTCTGGTTAATACCGATTTCTAAAAATTGTAAATATTTTACGTCTCCTCATAAGGGTAACGGTTAACGATTATTCTAGTTGGTTTTATTTTTGATCTGTTTTTATTATAAAAGTTAACTTTCTTTATTATTCATTTTGTTTTCTTATTTAATGAAAATCTTTTTAAAATTTATCAATCTTTATGGTATGCTTAATTCTAGTGGCCTTTTGCCAAACCAATTTACTGTTTTAAATTTTTTTCTTCATATTTTTCTTTGGCCTTGTTTTTTTAATCCATTTCTTTTTGTCATTTTGATCTTTTTCTGAAGTCCCCATATTCGTGGCCTTTTCAAAATCAAAGAGATTATTAATTTCAAAATTAAATTCAAATATGCTTTTTCTGAATAAGCAATCGTAGACAAAGAGGATATTTTTTTATTTTATTAATATTTAATATATAGCTATTCATGGCATTACCTTGATTTCAATAATTTAATATTCATTTATGAACAATCATTCATTTTTTATACTTTAAATCAAATTTTTAGTCGATTTCATACTTGAATATCTTTTTTAATAAAATTATCATTTGATATATTTATAAAAATCCGACCTGTCAATTAGATATTTGTATATATCCTTTTATTATGCTTAAATCCATTAAATATATATGAAACCTTGACAGCCATCAAGATGAAATACTTGGAATGTTTATTGTTCTTATTTTTGAAGAAATAATTCATTTTAAAATCCTATATAAGACACATTTTCGAAACCCCTCATTGTTGGATTT
>CAHIKZ030002783.1:210000-265000 GCA_903632075.3 Acanthosepion pharaonis | reverse complement strand
CTGTTCTAGTTCCACGTGCCATATTTAATGGATGTCAATTATTAGTTATCTCCTGCTTAATTTCCTCTCTAAGTTCTCCACAGCCTTAACTGGATATTGAACTCACATTCTTTGGGTCCTGTCACTGTATCTAACCAACGCGTTTAGCCACTGTGCCATGTATCTATGATATCCATTAGACATGGCACGTGGGATTAGAACAGTCTACCCCCGTGAGCGAAATAAAGGGTTCAGTTCGACTTTCCAACTACCTTAATAAGGTCGGAGCGTACAACAGCCGAAAGGTTGTAATAAATATGGCGACAAAGATGAGGACAATAGTCTGAATAATGTAAATAGTGTATATTGTACCAGTTGTTAGGCCAGCTGATAGAAAAGTCGGTTTACTTTATCGGGCTAGAAGATTTTTTTGCCCCGAATCTATCTTACACATTTATAAACCTACCTTTCACCCATGCATTAAATAGTACTGTCACATCTGACCTGGTGTTTCTTTTTTCCTTTTTATTTAGGCATTTCACCCCAAACCAATCGGGAGAGCCACTACCACGCGGGGGGTTACAGAGAGTAAAAGTGGTGGCGAAGACAGCGTATGGAGGGGATTGAGAAAAGCATAAAAAAAATAACGGGGCAACATTTATTGCACAACATATTTATTACAACGTTTCGGCCGTTGTACACGCCGGCCTTCTTCAGGTGGTTGACGAACTGAACCCTTTATTTCGTTCACTGGAGTAGACTGTTATAGTTCCACGTGTCATGTTTTATGGATGTCAGTTATCTCCTGTTAATTTCCCTCTCCAAGTTCTTCACTGCCTTAAACGGGTATTGAACTCACACTCTTTGGGTCCTGTTACTGGATCTAACTAACGCCTTAATCCATTGTGTCATGTGTCCTTGAGGACATCTGGGTTTGAATTTCTGGGTATTATGAACCTAATGTCTTCGGTAACCGCTTCTTACCTGTGCTCATATTGCAATTTTTGTTGTTATTATCGCAATATTATTATTGTAATAAATATGGCGACAAAGATGAGGACAATAATCCGAATAATGTAAATAGTGTCCATAATACCCCATAATATCTCAGAAATATAGACAGATAAAAGTTAAAATTAAGAAATATTAATATTATAAATTTTAATTCTCGTATTCTATCTTTATTTTTTACCACTAGTTCTTATTGTACAATATTTTATACTTATACACACACACACACACAATATATATATATATATATATATATATATATATATATATATATATACACACATAAAAAAATATATATATATATATATACACATTACGAAAATTTCAGGGTGTTTAGCGTCAATCTGAGGACAGTGCAGAATATTCGGAAAGAGCTGGATGAGTCTAATGATGTTTGCAAAGGTGTTGAAGTGATCACTCTTGATGGCAACGTTATGCCTCCATTCATCTTCCCACAGGGACTCAGACCCAACACGGAGGCCTACGTCAAGTGCCTTGAGGCAGAAGTGCTACACTGAGTCAAGAGGTAGACCCTATGTCTGACAACAGAATGCTGCACCATGCCACACATGCCGGAGAAACCAGTCATGGCTGTCAGATCATATCTGGCCCTCTAACTCCCCAGACCGCGTAGCTGATCGAGGGACCAATAAAACTCCTTGTAACACCAAACATGAACTGATAGCAAGGATTATGGCATCATTCACTAATTTGAACAAGGAGACCATCAAGAGGATTTGCAGAAGATTCTGTAGTCGTCTGGAGGCCGTGGTTGAAGCCAATGGCGATTTTATTGAATACATTTACACGTTAGTATTTCAAGATATTTTTGTGTAATCTTCGTAAATATATCTATTAAAATGAGATGTCAGTGTTATTTTCATTTTTGCGTAATTTAGACGACAATTTACCCATCGCACCCTCTATGCATATATATATATATATATGTGTGTGTGTGTGTGTGTGTGTGAAAATATATAGAAAATAGGAAAGAACTGGTTAGGCAAATAATCCAAAGTTCCTTAGTATTTTTGTTATTATTTTTTAAAAAATAGTGCTCGATACAAAAGTAGAGCATAAATATAATTATTTATTTAATATTTGAATTAAATTGAGTTAAAATAATTCATGTGTTCCATCTTCAAGCGAAATTTTTTGAATTTTTATTCCAAAAAATTTCGCTTGAAGATGGAACAGAGCTTACTTTTAAACTCAATTTAATTCAAATAATTATATTGAAGATTTTTTCTTGTTTTGAAACATGAGACCTCTTATGTCGCGAGTTGGAATCATATTTTTAAATAAATAATTATATATATATATATATATATATATATATATATATATATATATATTAAATATATATTATTAAATTCGAGGAAGATGAAATGGAACTAATAATCTTTTAATTTAATTGCAAAATTAAATTCAGGGTTTTTAGCTTCTATTTTTGAAACATGGTTGGAACTGTGTAGCGAAAAAAAATATTTTAAATCAATTAATTTATAATATATATATTATATCAATGTGTGTGTGTGCGTGTGTGAGTGTAAATATAAAAGTTGACAATGGGATCAACTCAAGCGGCTTCAAGCCGCTTTGTGTTGACGTCAGTGTCTAGTTTTATATTTACATATACTCCATCTCTGATATTGATCTCTTTTATCCATAAATAGCATACCGTAAAACTATATTTTCATCATTTAGGTCATTTTAGGTCTGATGAATTGGATCGTGATTACGGTTCCAATGTAATAAATTATAACCATGGAATATTAGTGTTAGGCCATATATATATATATATATATATATATATATATATATATATATATATATATATATATATATATATATATATATATATATATATATATAGAATTCCGACTGACATCAAGTCAGTCGGGTTTCGATCTAGCCAGAGGCAACTGGATGTCTAGCCACTGATGAGCTGTGAAACAGCGAAACAGTCTGTCTGTTGACGTTATATATATGAATACGTTATATATATATATATATATATATATATATATATATATATATATGAAAGTGAACATTGAGTAAACACTCAGAGGCGACAGGCTGTTTGATGCTAGACGCAAACCTCAGACCGCAAAAAAATTGCTTTATATATTAAGAGAATTTTAAATATTTACTTAATTTGTTTCCCATCCTTTTTTACGATAGAAAACTCAAATATGACGATCTCTTAATTTGATATTTGTTTGAATAAATAAGAATAATATCAATATAATAAAAAAATACTTTCTATATTTATTCATTTAATTAAGTGAATTACCCGTAATTTTTTCTTTTTTTTCCAGTGACATTTGCAAAATACGTTTTCTAGTGCTGTTTATATGTGTATATATAAAAAGCAATCTTGTCTAAAGATGGTACCTGCAACGATGGCAGCGATGACCAAATTGACAAGAATATAGAGGTGAAAAATCAGCTTTCAATCAAAGTCCAGATATACAAATCGCTGGTAATCTCCATTCTCTTATATGGATGTGAAACGTGAACACTATTGGCAGATACGGAGAGAGAGAGAGAGATCCAAGATGGCATCAATAACTCGTAAATCCGGGCACGGATTGCCGCAGCCATGGCAACCATGGTCAAATTGACAAGAATATGCAGGAGTAAAATCATTTTTCAAACAAAGTCGAGACCTACAAATCACTGGTAGTCTCCATTCTCCTATATGGATGTGAAACGTGGACACTGTTCGCAAATACAGAGAGATCCAAGTATTTGAGAACAAATGCATGAGAAAACTCCTTGGCGTTTTCTATTGGGAACAAAAACCAATGCTGTTTGTTCGGAAAAGGGATGATAGTTTTGTGGGACACCAGGAACTTCTTCTCGCCACTGTCAAACGGAGAAAAACTGCGTGGTTTGAACACATTACAAGGCACGACAGCATGTGAAAGACCGTCATGCAAGGCACCATTGAAGGTGGAGATAGGAGAGGATTCCAATGCAAAAACTGGTTGGACAATGTCAAACAATGAACAGGTATGACTATACCAGAATTGCTGATGGCTGCCTTTGTGGAAAAGAGTTAGTGTGGCTTCTGAATTCGGATCCGCCTACGATCACAAAAGTCAAGTGGATGATGATGATGATGATGATGAAAAAATACCGAATATTTAGCTTTTCAGTTATAAATTATGTCAGGATATTAACATTTATCTATATGCAGTTCTTAATTCTAAAAATTTAGTAAGCGTATTTAATAAGCATTTATAAAAAAAAAAACATAAATACTCAATAATACATTTATTCTAATCTGATCCTATAGTCATTGTAATCATCAATACAAATAAAATATTTATCTTTATTCTGATAAGATTAGTCCTCGAGTAAAATGAACCGTTTGAATAATCCGTGCCCTTACTACTATGTTTCTTAGACTGCAGCCTTATTTGTTCAAGCCTGTCTTGGGAGGCACACAGATACCTTTGTCGTCATTATCGTTCTGTTTCTAATTTTTTGCTTTTGATAGGTGATTACATTTCAAGTCACTGTTACACATGACCAAAAAATGATTTATATAATGTCAAGTGTAATCAATAAATCATAGCAGCATTGAACGTCTGAAAATATAAAGGAAACTGTCTTTTGGCCTCGATTTCAGTTGTGATGTTTTAGTTTTAGCTTTATTTAAATTCGAACTTTTTCCATTGCATCTCTATATTAAAACTTTCTAATTTATTTTTGACGGCATGATTACACTGGTTTCTTCTTTCTTTTTATGTGCCGTGTCCCTTCAGGACGAAGGCGATCATGGCTCTCCACTTTCTCTCTATCCCTTGTAGCTCTCAATAAGTTTCATCTCTCTGCCGTCTCCCCAGACCACGTTCTGTCATCTAGTTGCTAAAGCCCGACAGATATGTCATGCGTTGCTTTCCCTTGTCTCTCTTTCCCTCTACTCGACATGTGAGTATCAGATTCTCCAAGCCCCCCTTTCTCGTTAAGTGTCCCAGAAATTTTATCTGCCTCTTCCTGGTGTTAAGTATAAGCTTCCTCCGTGTTAGCATTCTCTTCAAAACCTCGTCGTTCCTCACATGCTTAGTTCATAGTATCCTTAGCATGCTTCTGTAGAAATATACCTTCGTTGTCTCAATTCTCTTCTTCATCTGTGAGGAGACCGTCCAATATTCGCTGCCGTAAAGGGAGGCAGATGTCCTGTATCATCTGAGTACTCTTTTTTTTTGTTACCGACGAAATCCTCTCCTGTCTCGCAATACTCTGCCCAGCTTTTGGAATGAGTCCGTGGCCATCCCAGTACGTTTACGGGTCTCAGTGTCGTATTTACCGTCCTCCGTCAAAACATTTCCTAGATATTTAAACTTCCGTACCTGCTTGATTTTAATGTCTCCGACCTGCAATGTCTTCTCGTCAGTTTCTTACAAATCTAATAAGAAAACGGATTATGTTACTCTAATAAGGAAAAGAATGAAACCGATAGATAAACCCATACGAACAGAATTAAAATTATTTATTTTAATGCCAGTAGAAAAGTCACCTGACCACGCATTTTAAAATGGGTATCGAAATGCAAAAGAAGATTCTGAGAGGGAACTGTGATTATTTAAAAAAAAAAAACTGGGCTAACAAAATTATAAACAAAACCCAAAGGAAATGACGGTAATTTCCACAAAATCGATATAAAATTAAACCGAGAATGATAAAGAAAACAATACAAAAATGGCGGACGAGAGTCTGTCTGCATTAGAGGAAAAATAAAAAATAAAAAAATAACAAATGAGTAAGGGGTGGGAAAAGAAGGAAAAGAAGGATATCAACGAATTCTATGAATAAGAAATCAAATGAAAGAAAAGAAGGAATAGTTACGTAGGAAGAGGGAATGGCTGCATGTCGACCATCGCTTCCGGCCGACACATGAGCCAAGCTGATGTTTGACTTAAGAATTGACCAATGCAAGCGTGAAATATCTTAATGGCCAACCCGGTAGGACGCTTAACTGGTCGACTGGTTGGTTGATTAGCTAGCCAGAAGGGGAGGCAACTAGTTTCAGTTCATAAATGTCTCTTGGCGGGAAGCAAAAGAGAAAGAGTTGCGTCGAGCGGAGTTCAATTTGCTTCGGGTTAAAACGGTGGAAGATGTATGAGGTTCACTAAGCCAACGAAATAAAAAAAAAACACAATAACAATGAAAGTATTAAAG
Organism: Acanthosepion pharaonis; assembly: GCA_903632075.3. Taxonomy (NCBI): domain Eukaryota; kingdom Metazoa; phylum Mollusca; class Cephalopoda; order Sepiida; family Sepiidae; genus Acanthosepion; species Acanthosepion pharaonis. The sequence continues at coordinate 258,817 of CAHIKZ030002783.1, read as the reverse complement.
TTAGTAATAATAAATGATATTTAATAACAAACAAACAATTAAGCAACAACAAATAATAATCGAAGAGAAATAAAAGAAACTAAATAGGAATATTTAATTTTAAACCAATAAATAATAGCAATAATAATGCAAAAATTATTCCAAAATAAATAATAAGGAAATTATATAAACAAGACAATGTGATTAAATATTGCAAATAGACTATAAAAAAAATCCTTCTCAGAGATTTAGCAACGCCAGCAAATGAAAATAGAACGCTAAAAGAATGAAAATAAAATGAATAAAATATGGCGGCTTAAAATTACTGCTTTACTTAGAGTAATAAAAAAATAAGATAAAATAAATAAAACCAAGGAAGTTACAGAGTGGTTACAACGAAGGAAGATACAGAAAAGGTACTAAAAAGAAAGGCCCAAACAGAGCAACGATTGAGAAAGCTACAGGGTACGATAAAGAAAGGTACAGAGTATGAAAAGAGGTACAAACAGGGTACAATGAAAAAAGGTACAGACTAAGATCAAGAGAGGTATAAGCAGGTAGGATAAAGAAAGATAGAGGGAACGACCGGGAAGGATGAAAAGAGCTACAGACAGGGTACGATGAAGGAAGGTACAGACTGGAAGGTGTTGAAGATAGATACAGACAAGGTACGATGAAGAAAGGTATAGACTGGGAACATTGAAGATAGATACACACAGGGTACGATAAAGAAAGGTAAAAACAGGGTATGACAAATACTGGTACAGACTGGTAACGATGAAGATAGGTATAGGCAGGGTAAAATAAAGAAAGGTGCAGACAGGTGAATATGAGGAAAGGTACAATGTACAATGAAGAGAGGTACATAGAGGACACAATGAAGGTACAGACTAGGTACGATAAAGAAAAGTACAGACCAGGGAGTATGAAGCGAGATACAGACCAGGTACAACGAAGAAAGGTACAGAGAGGGTACGATGAAGAAAGGTACAAACTAGTGAATATGAGAAAAGGTACAGAACGGTGTACAATGAAGAGAAGTACAAAGAGAACACAATGAAGAAAGGTACAGACTGGGGAGGATGAATAGAGATATAGATTAGGTACAAGGAAGAAAGGTACAGATGAAGGTACGATGAAGGTTCAAAAGGTACAAAAGAGAGGTACAAAGAATATGAAAAAGGTACAGACAGAAAAGGATTACAATAACGGGTACAATGAAGAAAATTGAAGTCACAAAGAGAAAAGGTACAATGAAAAAAAAAGAGGTACAGACTGAAAAAGGTACATTAAGAAAAGGTACACATTAGTTGACGATGAAGAGAGGAACAGGCAGGGTACAATGAAGAAATGTACATACTGGGAAACATGAAAAACGGCACAGAGAGAGTATATTGAAGAAAGTAGAGAGGGGACGCAATGAAGAAAGCTATTGACAGGGTACGATTTAAAAAAAAGATACACACTGGGAACGATGAAAAGAGGTACAGCGGTTACGTAGTGCAGGGTTAAAGGCTGAAACCAAAGGTTTTATTCTTGCTGTAGAGGACCAATACTTGAGAAATAGAAATTACCAAGCATATACTGAAAATTTTTGTCGACCTGAAATGCAGATTCTGTGATAAATATCCATAAACAATTGAACATCTTGTATCAGGTTGCAAAGTGTTCAGCACCCATTGGATATAAAACTCAGCATGATAGAGTAGGCCAATATCAGCAATGGAAAATATGCCGCTTTTATGGGAAAGTAAACTGCAAGAACTAGTATGAACACCACCCAGATCAGGTTTCAGATATAGGACGTGTAACAATTTTATGGGACTTTACCCACAGAGAGAACAAAGTTAATCACCTAGACATTATGAGCAAAGACCACAAGAACAGAATGTGCATTCTTATATGGCAGTCCCTGCAGACTATCTTGAAAAAACTATCAAAATACAAGGTTCTTGAAGTGGAAATCCCAAAAGTGGCACAAGGACATGAATAATTCCAGTTGTAGTTGGAGCCCTCGGTTTGATTGAAAAAAAGACCGATAGATTCATTGAAGGGATTTCTGGTGACCCATGCCTTAAGGAAATACAAAGAATTTTATTCTCAAGTAGAGCACATAGCTTATGAACAGCTTTATCTCTGTAAGATGGATGTGATCTTAGGTTTTTTTTCTTTCTTTTTTTTTTTTACAAAAAATGTTTAGTGGGAAATGTTATAAAACCATTTTTTATTTTAAGTCCTCTGGATGAGACCTGAAAGTAAATGTATATACAACTAAACTCAAAGAAAAAAAATTAATAATAAAAACTGATCATCATGTATTAGCATTCACTGAATATAAAATACGTCATGACAGAGTGGGTCAATATCTGCACTGGAAAATCTTCAACTTTTACAAGAAGGAAACAGCAAGAAACTGCCATGAAGACCGCCCAGACCCGGTTACAGAGAAAGGACTTTATTTACATTATTCGGACTATTTTCCTCATCTTTATCGCCATAATTATTACAACGTTTCGGCCGTTATACGCTCTGGCCTTCTTCAGGTGGTTGGAATGTCGAACTGAACCCTTTATTTCGCTCACTGGGGTAGACTGTTCTAGTTCCATGTGCCATGTTTAATGGATGTCAGTTATCAGTTATCTCCTGTTAATTTCCCTCTGAAAGTTCTCCACTGCCTTAACCGGGTATTGAACTCACACTGTTTGGGTCCTGTCATTGGATCTGAGTAACGCCTTTATCCACTGTGCCATGTGTCCTTGAGGAGTTAGGAAAGGCCGAAACGTTGTAATAAATATGCCGACAAAGATGAGGACAATAGTCCGAATAATGTAAATAATTTACATAATACCTCATCTCATAAATATAGACAGATACTGAAGGGCCGAAACGTTGCAAGAAATATGGCAACAAAGATGAGGATAATAGTCCGAATAATGTAAATAATGTACATAATACCTCATCTCAGAAATATACACAGATACTGAAAAGCCGAAACGTAGTAAATATGGCGACAAAGATGAGGACAATAGTCCGAATAATGTAAATTGTGTAAATAATACTTCATCTCAGAAATATAGACAGATACTGAAAGGCCGAAACGTTGTAATAAATATGGCGGCAAAGAGATGATAGTCAATAATGTCCGAATAATGTAAAAATACTTCATCTCAGAAATAAACAGATAAAAGGCCGAAACGTTGTAATAAATATGGCGACAAAGATGAGGACAATGGTTCGAATAATGTAAATAGACAGAATACTGAAAGGGCCGAAACGTTGTAATAAATATGTCCGAATAATGTAAATAATGTACATAATACCTCAAAATATACACAGATATGAAAAGGAAACGTAGTAAATATGGCGATAGTCCGAATAATGTAAATAGTGTAAATAATACTTCATCTCAGAAATATAGACAGATACTGAAAGGCCGAAACGTTGTAATAAATATGGCGACAAAGATGAGGACAATAGTCAGAATAATGTAAATAATGTACATAATACCTCATCTCAGAAATATAGACAGATACTGAAAGGCCGAAACGTTGTAATAAATATGGCGACAAAGATGAGGACAATGGTTCGAATAATGTAAATAGTGTACAAAATACCTTATCTCAGAAATATACACAGATACTGAGATAGGACTTCTAACAATTTTATTGAACTTTACAATACACACAGACAAAATAATCAAAGCTATTCGTTCAGACATCTTGATCAAAGATCTCAAAAACAGAATGTGTTTACTTATTGTACCTACAGACTGTAATGTATCTTTGAAAATCTTCAAAAAAAGAATAAAAAATATCAAGATACCAGGATTTTCAAGTGGCACATGAAGACATTTGTAATTGCTATTGTGGTTGAGGCTATGGATTTGATTGGAAAAGCTTCTGATAGAAGCTCTTGTAGCCCATGTCTTAAAGAAATACAAAAAATGTTCACACAATTACAGCTCTCGTGTTATGAACAGCTTTATCGTAAATTTCTAAGCCTAGCTTACACGTGGCCCAAGTTTGAAAGTATGAGAAATCAGTGAGGATCGAACTCACTATCCAGTCGTAACTAATCTACCGAGAGAAGCTTGCTAACCATTACACCTTGTTGAAGTTCCCATGAAGGGCTTTATGCATGTAAAATGTGTGTGTTCTTAGGTTTTTTTCTTTTCTTTTATATTTTTACAAAAATGATAATGTCCTGAAGTTTATTTCTGACCTTAGGTCTCTGGTTGGGACCCTGAAGAAAATGTCCATACAATAGAAATGAAATGAAATAATAATAATAATAATAATAATAATAATAATAATTAGCAATTCCAGTTGTAGTTGGAGCCCTCAGATTATTATGGACTCACCGAAGGTATCCCTGATAGCCCATACCTTAAAGAAATACAAAATATTTTACTCGCAAGTACAGCACGCACATTATGAAGAGTTCTATCTATATAAAATGTGTCTTTTTGTTATTTTTGTAATAAAAATGTTCAATGGAAAATGTCATGATGCCATTTCTAGCCTTAGGTCTCTGGCTGGGACCCGGAAGGACATGTGTATAGAACTTAAATCAAAAAATAATAATAATAATAAGAAATAAGAATAATAAGAAGAAGAAGAAGAAGAAGAAGAAAAATACCCTTATTCGAAAAAATGTATAACACTCAAAGCTATTACTCTCAGATAGTTGGAGATGTTAACGTTTACAGGTTTTGTCTCAGTGCTGTGCTCTTATGCCAACTCCTTCTATTTCTGTTTGGCTGAGCGAATAGACAAATAGTTGACAGCCGAATGACATCAGGGGTGGTTAATTTGAAAAGTCAAAAGAAAGTCGTTGTGAGTGACACATAGGGAAAAAAACAGTGGTTATAATTCAAATAAGCAGAGTTTATTTTTGCTAAAATTCACAAAGGCAAGACCTGCGGTGTTCTTGAATGTCTGTGCCCCATCTGGAAGTCCTTCCTCTCTGACAATCTTAAGAGGAAACTTCTTTAAGACTACGGTGGAATATTTTTTGCTCTATGGTTCAACAACATGGACACTGACGAAACACTAGAAGCATCACTTGACATAACATACACAAGGATGTTAAGAGTTGCAATGGACATCAGCTGGAAGAAACACCCAACAAAGAAACGCCTGTATGGACACCTTCCTCTTATCTCAGTTTCGCTGAGAGAGAAAAGGCTTCGACTAGCTGGTCACTCCTGGAAAAGTAAGTAAGGATTTGTAAGTGACACCCTCCTTTGGAAGTCACTGCGCAGCAAAAGATCGGTTGGAAGACCTCATCTCACCTACATTGACCAACTTGTAGATGACTCTGGACGCCATCTGGAGGAACCCTCGAGAGTGATGTCTGACAGTGATGGTTGGAAGGAACGAATCAGGAGAACATTGACCAAATTGTAGATAGCTCTAGATGCCATCTGAAGGACTTGCCGACGGTGATATCTGACAGAGATGGTTGGAAGGAACCAGTCAGGAGAACATTGACCAACTTTTAGATGACTCTGGATGACATCTGAAGGACATGCCGACGGCGATGTCTGACAGAAATGGTTGGAAGAGTCGAGTCAGGAGAATCCGATAAGAATTCTCGACGTGATATATATTTTTTCTGTAGAATCAATCGGATGTATATCATCATCATATAACAAGTGGCGGCTCAGAAAACGAAAATTATATCATTATTAGCACACGAAAATTTTATTCACAATTTTACAAGCCATCCTGCGCCTGGAATAGTCTTCAGGCCTGTGATAGGGTTGTTTTAGAAGGTGGAATTTAACTTATCTACCTTTTAAATCTGACGTTTATGTGTCATAGACAAACCAGTGTGACGCTTGCAGCAACTTCTACATGTTGTAGGTTTATTGCAGGCGTTTCCTTCTCCTTGGCAGACGATAATGAAGCAGCAAAGGTCTGACACATGGAAATATTTAGTTCGTAGAAAAACTAATAAATAAGTGAATTTTCAAGAAAAGAAAATCAAGATATGAATTGATTATATTGCCTGAACTTGTATTTTTCGTAACTCTTATCAACTTAATTAAAAAAAATATTGTGACTACGTATCTTTGTAAAATATTTATTAGGTTATCCGGAAAATAATGGCCGACTTTGAATAAACATTTTAATTGCGTTCTAATATATTACTAGAATAGTCGCACTAAAGATAAATTACTCATTCCTAATGATATAAGAGCCCTTTTTGTTAATTCTGTCTCTGTCATAATCTAACTTAAAAAATCATATACCCCACAACTTGAACATGAAAAAAAGAGATGTGTTTACTTTTTTTATGAGTTCAAATTTGCTCATAAGATTGCTCAAATAAATACCAATATTAGCAGTGCATGGGTAGGGGAGGATCCACTTGTGTTGGACAGTTTGATGCTAGTTTCTGAAGTTCCGCAGTGGGGATACGAGTCTTGAAAATCAAGGTGGTAGAGGACGTCCATCTGCAATTGACAATCAACATGTTGCAAACACTTTTCGAACCAAATCCAAAGAAGAATCTGCAATGTTATTGGTCCTCACCAGGCATCTCGGCCGTAACGCGGCTTCCCTTTGCCTTTTCTAGAAATACGTCCATGGTAATTGTTCTGACAAACTTTCCTCTTTGTACTTTGACGTTATGAATTTAAGATTAGCGGCAAGATCTCATCATTTTACAGTTGAAATGGCTAGATGTAACCGTAAGTTCTATGCTAACCGTTTCTTCCATCGCTCTTTTCGTTTGTGGAACTCTCTTCCGGCTTCTTTCTTCCCAGTTAGCTTTGTTCTTCAAAAATTTAAATGCAATCTCAATCGTTATCTACTGTCTTTTTAATTCTCGTTCTCTTATTGTTCTCTCTCCTTAATAATTTTTTTTCAAACCCTCAGTAACCCCTTGCCTCTTAGTGACTTTATTACCTTGCTTGGGGTTGGGAAATAATAAAAAAAAAACAATCCATCGACACTTTCCAGACGTTTAAATATCTATGCTTACTTGATTTTGACCATTTCAATTCGTAGCTCGTGTCTTGGACTGTTCTTTTTCCTAATCAACTTATAATATTTCTTCCGACTTTCCACCCTACCACCACTTTTCTCACAGTCGGAACATCGCAAACCTCTCGCTGTTCTATGGAAAGTGTTCAGACGAAATACACTCCTTAGTTTCACCAGTTCTAACCTTCACAGCTAAGATCCGACATGCCACGCCCATTGTAGCGAACAACCCTCATTCCCTTCATATTCCATTGGTGAGATGTAAGTTCCATTCGAGCAGCATCTCCCCACGAACTGCTGCTTTGTGCAACCTACTCCCAAGAGGATGCATCCCCGATCACGACATTCTTTACCTGTTCAAGTCTAGGGTTAACGATTATCTTGCCAACATATCCCCATAAACTGTGCTACTTACTCTAGGTTTACGGTCACATCATGGTTACGTACGATCACCGAAGTTAAGCAACGCCGAGCCTTATCAGTACTTAGATGTGTGACCACTTGGGAATAACAGGTCAGCTTGAATGTGTGGGTGGTGTAATAAATAATGGCTCGGGAGTTTAATCAGAGGGCCGAGTTCTAATTCTGGTTGGGTTCGTTGAGAAACGTATGAATCCAACTCCCCCCCCCAGCTATGGGTTAATTTGTAAGACTTGTATCACTAAACCATTATTAGCTCCAAAATATAATTCTTGCAATATGAAAATATTTTTTGGCTTTAAATAACTCGCAAAGAGTTGATAAGCGCTAGAAAAAAGAATCAATTTTATAACTCTCTACATTGAGTGGCTCTCGAAGATGGTGAACATCATTGGTAAAGCAAAAGCATTGTGTGGGGTTTTCAGTAGTTTTCTTTCTGTGTTTACTATCAATACAATGTCATCTGCTTTGTTAAGGTTATTTCCGCCAATTATAAATCCTGGTAGGAGTTCTAGTCCTCTTAGAATCGCCTCGCTGTATAATTTGAATAAAGCCGACGGGAAGAAAAAACTTTGTCATAAACCCCTTTCTATTTATGTGTATTTGATCAGTTTATATTCTATCCGTTGTTCCCAGGTTATTCCGGGTGTCCCTGATTATTTTAAGGAGTTTTTCAAATGTCTTTTATTTTTATGATCAGTTTCTGAAATGTACCTTTCGCTGTTCCAAAGTATCTTCAAATTTCTGTTTTACAATTCCTGTTGTAAGCATATATTCTCTCTTTTGTAACTGCATATATATATATATATATATATATATATATATATATATATATATATATATATATATATATAAAAAAAGCTCAAACACTAATATTCCATGGTTATGATTTATTACATTTGAATAATAATCACGATCCAATTCATCAGACCTACAAATTCAAAAAGAAATTGGAAAATTCTTTTTGAATTTGTAGGTCATATGAATTGGATCGTGATTACGATTCAAATGTAATAAATTATAACCATGGAATATTAGTGTTTGAGCCTTTTTATATTATATTCTTGCTCTGACTTGACATTGAGCTCTACCAGGATTCTATTCTCTTGGAATATATATATATATATATATATATATATATATATATATATATATATATATATATATATAGGAGACAAGCACGAATTTGTAAACAGTCACTATTATTGCTGATAATGCAAGACTCTCCAAATTGGGTTGAGTTCTCTAGGTCACTGGCGCGTTTATGAAAAAATAAATACGTAAAAATTCATCTTTCTCTCTGCAGGGCGTCGATAGCCTAGGGGTTAGAATCTGATTTGGCATCCGACTGATGCCAAATCGGTCGGGTTTCAGTTCTAGCTTGGAGCGATTGGATGTCTATCGACTCTGAGGAACGAAACAGCGAAACAGTCTGTCTGTAGATGACTCTCTCTCTCTCTCTCTCTCTCTATATATATATATATATATATATATATATATATATATATATATATATATATATATATTTCTCTTTTCTGGCAACTGATAGTCCGTCATTTGATCTCGTTTTACTTTTTAGGTGATGTACCAGATAGAGGTTCCGGAATGAGAAATCCGAGCGTTGAGGTCGAATTTCAGTTGTGTTCGTTAGTTAGGCGCAAATACACATTGAAAAGGTATTTGAGTGTAAGTTTTATTCTAAAAAATATTCAGCATTCACTCAACCAAAAAAGAAAAAAATAATAAATAAATAGAAAAAGCATTGTCCTAACGGTCTAAAATATGTTTCGGATTTAAATATTTCAGAAAGTGTTGATAAGCCGCAAAAAACAAATCAATCACAATAATAATAATAATCTTGCTTTCTTTTAAAAACTTGTTTTTCCCGTCGTTTTCTTTCTCTATACTTATCTGCAATTAAATTCTTTTCATTATTAAAATTTGAAATCTTTTCTATATTGAAATTTAAATGAAAATAATCTAGAATAAAACGAAAATATTTAGAAACTAATTGAATTTTATTATTTGTGACGGGGTGCTGGGTGAAATGAAAATTTTGTCGAAAATGGTAGTCGGTGAAGAGGAAAAATTAGTAGGGGGGGTTATGAGAGAGAAAGAGATAAAGAGAAGGGTTGATGAGAATAGTCAGGAAGGGTGTTGTGTATGGGAGAAAAAAAGACAGGGACGCGACGTTGTGATCGTCAACTTTTCCGAGACACTTCTAGATCACGTGATTATATCCCGATTAAGAGCAGGTGTTGTCGTCTGCATTTAGAGTCACATATTTTCGTTCGACTTTTCTCTTTTCTTCTTCTTCTTATTATTATTATTGCTTTTTTTTTTGCCCTTAATTTCCTATTCCATTCCTCATCCCACTCCCATCGCTTTATTTTCTGAAGTACATATGCAATGCTAAGCAAGAGTGGATCTCTCGACACAACTTGCAGCTGTAATGTTCGTTCCTGTATTTGAACGAAAGTCGTGTTTGTTTGCGACAAAAGTGGAAAGCTGCGTCCGCACATCTGTAGGCGCATCGGTGTGCGCATGCGTACTGAGCGCCCGTCTCATTGGTCGTGTCACTTCGCCTGCCTGCCTGGTGACGACTTCTGCTAAACACGGGAGAAACATGCCGTTAATTATACTTAATTGGCTGACACGTGAGTGTGTACGCGCATGCGCGTCGCTACCATTGGCAGACGGAAGGAGGAGCTTAGATTATTCTGCTTACTTACGGAACGGTGAACGAAGGTGAAAACAGCCGGAGCCATATGACCCAAGAATAAATAAATAAAACAGGAATAAAATTGAAGAACTTGTGCCAACGGATATCAACGAAGAAAATGGAATCAGCGGACAAAGTTCAAATCCGGGGTCGAGGCTGATGCACTCACTTTCACACAAAGACCCGTAGGAATGGCATAAATTTTTATCATTGACCCCCTAACTATGGGTTAAATAGCAGGACAGACTAGGCTCTGTAAGCCTCGGGGAAGGTGCCAACCAGGCTGAAAACTCCGAAATCCAAACCATGGAAAACGAGAAACCGTTCCACTATCATTCCAAAGAAGTCGAGGGCGCCTCGACGTGGTGTAATGGTTAGCAAGCTTAAACAATTACGACTGAGTACTGAGTAGTGAGTTCGATTCTCGCTGGGTGCCTTATACTTTTGGTCTTGTGCCACATCTAAGCTACGCCTAGAAAATTACTATACCAAAGAAGTCGTGAAAATTCCCAGATGACAAAGAAATGGATTCCATGAAGGGTCAGTATCGCCTAACTCTTGAAGAGGTATATCATTTTTTTTTAAGTAAAAAATAATACTTATTTTCAGTACATTACGTAGTTTAATTTATAATTAACGAAAAAATATCCTACTTCGGGCAAGGCGGTCTTAGCCCAGTTCCAAATATCCCGCTTAGGGCGTTACCCACTTATCCTAGAGACTCTTTTCAAAACAGTTTACCAATCTTCTTTTCGGATCGCCTGCAGCTTGCTTCCACGTGATGTTTTCTTCATATAGACCACAGTCGGATTTCACTCCTTTAGAAAAAAAGAATAATAACCTGTTATCAGTTCTCTTATATGCCAGTGAATGCCGGACAATTTCATCATAGATGAAGTAGAACAGAACAGAAATGTGGTTCTACAGAAGGATACTGAGAATATCATGGACTGAACATGTGAACCACCAGAAAGTTTTAAAGAAAATGGAAACAAAAAGGACTCTTATACTTAACATCAGAAAGCGTTAGTTGAAATTTTAGCGAGTACATAATGAGGAAAGAGGGCTTAGAAAATTTGACACTCACAGGACATATTGAAGGCAAGCTGGAGAGAGGAAATCAGAGAGCAATTTACCTAACAAACGTGTGTAATTGGCTGGAAGAACAGAGATTAGGAGAGATAGCGAAAAGAAAAAAAATTACCAAGAGCTTTTTAAAGAAAGTTGTCATGATCGCCCATATTCTGACGGGATACGGGGCATGGAAGAAGACAGTGAAGTTTGTGTATGTGACTGACAGAACATCGATGAGGGGGGGAGGTAACAAAAAGACCAAGTTTAGTAAGAGCTTCAAAGGACGTTAAATTTTGGAGAGCTCTGATAGCCCATGTCTTGAAAGAACATGGCGTATAGGAAAAGGGTCATTTTGTTTCCAAATAATTTACGAATTAATAATTATTGATGTTTTTTTGAAATTAGGGCAACATTATAATGTAAGCTACAGGCCAAGCAGTAACTTAATTCTGTCCTGAGTTTAGGAGAGATTTTCTGTATGTTAATATATGCTTTCCTGTCTGTTGGAAGTCATCGTCTGTTGTTCGAGTATTTAAGATTTCTGGTGAACCGTCCGACCCAGGCAATTACTGACCTATTAGCTTTCTATCTCTTTTGGGGAAACTCCTAGAGGCCCTCATCAATGCTGAATTGGTTCATCATCTCTCATCATAGGGCCTTTTCTCAAACAAGCAATACGGTTTTTGTTTTTTTCCAGGTCAACTGCAGATGTAATAACGATAATTGCGGAAAGAGTCTATCATGCTCTAGATAAAAACGATGAAGCCTGGGCTATAACGTTGGACATCTCGAAGGCCTTTGACATGGTCTGGTAAGTCAGGTTTTCTCCACAAGCTGAAAAGTTACGGTATCCCCGGAAACATTTTTGAACTGATACAGTCGTTCCTATCTAATCATGAAATGAAATTTGTCCTGAACGGCCACTGATCTACATCCTTTTGTACTAACGCTGGTAACTCCCAGGGCTTCATCCTTCGTCCTACGCTGTTTTTAATCTTCACGACCTTCCCAATGATATCGGCTCTCAACTTGGCGGTCTACGTTGACGACACAACTATTAACTCCTGCTCCAACAAGATCAAAATGGCAGCTTATATCTAAAACGACCTTAAAACCGTTGTTAACTGGGGCAAAAGATGGCTTGTCAGTTTTAACGCCTCCAAAACTAAACTTCTCTCCATTAATCATCTCTCTGTCTTCCATCAGCATGGCTGATGCTATCCTCCAGGAAAATGTTGTTGCGTCTTCTCGGGCCAACGTTCTCAGCTGACATGAAGTGTAAAGACTATATTGAATCCATTGCTAGGTCAGTTGTTAAGAAAATCGGTTCACTGTGTCGGGCGAGACATTTTTTCTCTCCGGAAATCTATGTCTACCATTTGTCTATGCTTAGAATATTGCTGTCATATAGGGTCCGGTGTTCCTGCTATTTATCTGGAGCTCTTTGACAAGATCCAAAGAAGAATTAGCAATATTATTGGTCCTGATCTGGTAGCTCGGCCTCTGTCACTTGCCAACCGCCGTAAGATTGCCTCTCTTTGACTTTTCTTTTTTTTTTTTTATAAAATTTATTCATGGTATTTGTTTGGATGTGATCTTCACTATGGTAACTAGACTGTATAAATTTAAGCGTAATACCAGACTGTTAGCTAAATCTCATCAGTTTCTTTTCTCGGTCCTCTCGCTTGTGGAACCCCCGTCCTGCTCCATGCTTTCCAGACAACATTAATCTGCAAGAATTTAAATGCAATGCCAATCTCTATCTATTGTCCGCCTGAGTACTCTTTTCTCTTTCTCTTCATTACTAATGTTTCTCTTCCTAATTCCTACACACCCTGTAATCCCTTGTGTCTTAGTGGCTTTAGTGCCTTACTTGGGGTGATTAAAAAAAATCTGCCACTTTTATTGAACTTTTTGTCTCAGGTAGGCGTCTTCCACTGAACGAGACTTTTCATCACTACCAAACATAGGGATTAAAGTGATAAATCTAAGGGGACAAGATATGTTTTAAGCAACACTTGAATCCACTACTCAGTCTTTCGGCTTTCAGAAGTTTCCTTTATCATTTCACCAAGACGATAGTACCACTAAGTCGTAAGGGGCTACTGGGAGTGAAAGAGAAATAGAAAGGAACCGGAAACCCAATCCTAAACAGGAAACAATGGATAAACCTCTATTCCTGATCAAAAGACTGGGAAGGAGTGTAAATAGACGATAGGCGAACTATCTGCTCCTAAACCTAAGGTTCTGTAAGTATATGATTAAGGATGTGGCCTTTTTTGAGTACCCTTAATTAGAGACTTCTAGACGGTATTTATGTCTATACTTGGTCTACTGAGGAGATTGTCAATATCTAAAATGTGCGCTGATTCATTCAGTTATCTTTTCTTCTAGTGTTATTCTCTTTCTATTATTTGGACTTCATTATACAGGAGTTGGCATTCACACTTTTCTCATCATATAAGCTCAGCTATGCCTGATTTCAAGGCTTTCTCAGAACAACAGCTTTTCGATGTTTCTCTCTTTTATTTTTAAGGGGGCGCTTGGTGTCTTATTTGTATTCCCTGTCACTGCTTTTGAATACTGTTCTTATAGCGCATGGGCCACGCATCATTTGAATATTTCAAATGTAATCCATATGTATGCCAGACTGACTATGACAGATTTTTGATTGCTGAGTTCAACATCTCTCTCCCTGTTATGGAAGCAGATGTGCGGTAGATCTTTTTTATAATAATGTTCATCCAATACAAGGCCCAAAAGCCACTCAAGTTTGTGTAGTGTTTTATGAGTATATGAAAGGACAAAAAGTGCTCATGGGGCTACGCAAGAAAGAAAGCGTTTAATCCTAAACATAAAGAGAGTAAGATTGTACTGAGTTGAGAAAAACATCTTGCTGAGAGTCTGTTCCACAAAGCAGCAGATCTTGGGAAGAAGCTGTCTAAATGGAACTTGCTCCTTAGTAATGGAATACATAGGAAATGGGGATGATTCACTCTTGTATACGTGGCATAGAAGGTCCCGGTTGTAAAGGTCAGGGCTGGTGGAGCTAAGGAACGTAGTTCGTCAGAACACATGCCATGGAAGTATGTGATGGAGAGGCTGGCATCGTTTCGTCTGTGCGAAAGGAGTTGTAGGATGGAAAATAATTCATCACCCCCAAGGCCGCGTAGACGCTTTGGAAACTTTATCAAGATAGGCATGTGAGGAATGGCCATCTCAAGCCCAACGTTGGCAGTAATACACCATTTTTCCTCTGTTCTGACCCTTGTAAAGTTAAAGTATAGCATGGTGGGGTCAGATACTTCGAGAAGCGGGACGAGGAACCGGCCATTTTACCAGCATCTTTAGCAATAGATCGGATATATGAGTTCCACTTGAGGTCTGGGGAGGTTGAGTCCCGTTAGACGTTTAAGATAGGGAGCCATTTTGAGAGAACACCCATCGACATCACGACAGATGGATTTTCGGGATCTGCGTGGTGGTGCTGGAACGTTAGTTGTTTAGTTTGGGATTTATCGGATTTTACAAGTGAGTACTTCCCCCTATTGAAACAGCTGGAGAGTCAGTCAGTTATGTGCCATGCGTGATACACATGTAGGCGATCATGTATCTTTCGATAGGCAGATTTTTCCCGCTGTAGGTTGCCATTTCTTTCTGCGTAGACCATTTGCCATCAGAGGGTATAGAATCCGGGAGGAGAGGATTCATACCTTTTCCAAGGTTATTAGCACGTAAGTGAATGTAACGGATTCGAATGGAATTCGAACTCGGCTCTCCGATTTCTCAATTCCGAGCTGCTATCCATTACACCACTGTGCGTTGAACGGATGTCAAAATTCGTTGAAAAATGCACCCTACCCTCTCTAAACTTAACCTCTTTTTCGAACGTAACTCATAATTGATACAACAATATTTAATAAAAATCAACACGCTACCGTCCCTGTCTAAATGATTGGATTTCTCTGTATCCTTGGAAACAAGAAATTATGAATTATATGTGCGTTTAAAACTCAGTAAATTTAAAAATAAGTTATTCCAAAATTCGCTTGAAGGTGAAGCAGAACTAATGCTTTTAATTTAATTATATAATTAAATTTGAAGTTTTTAGCTTCGGTGTTTGAAACATG
Organism: Acanthosepion pharaonis; assembly: GCA_903632075.3. Lineage (NCBI taxonomy): Eukaryota > Metazoa > Mollusca > Cephalopoda > Sepiida > Sepiidae > Acanthosepion > Acanthosepion pharaonis. The sequence goes on along the minus strand of CAHIKZ030002783.1, from coordinate 243,500 downwards.
GTAATTCCGGTGTAGCGAAGAAACCCTATTTTAAATCAGTTCATTTATGATATTTATGCTCTGTAAATTTACATTGAACACTCTTTTGTAAAAATAAAAATATCAACAACAACACCAGATTATATGTCTTGCTGTTCTTTCTTTTTATTATTATTACTACTATTATATATATATATATATATATATATATATATATATATATATATATATATATATATATTGGGTTGGATGAGTTTAATGGTGATTACAAGGTGTTGGGAGTGATCCTTAGTGATGGCGACGTTATGCCTCCATTGATCTTCCTACATGACCTCAGTCTCAAGAAAGTCTACATCAAGTGCTGAGGGTGGGTGCTGGAAGCCCCTATGCCTGGCAACAGGACTCTGCTCCATGCCACACAAGCACGATAACCCAACCATGGCTGTCAGACAATTTCTGCGACCACGTAATCTTTTACATCTGTCCACCCAACTCTCTTAGACTGCAACCCGCTTGATTATTATGTGTGGGGTGCAGTTGAATGAGAGACTAACAGAACTCCTTTTAACACCAAACATGAACTGAAGGTAAGGATTTACCAACTTAAACAAGGAGACCGTCCAGAAGAGTTACAGGAGATTCCAAAGTTGTCTGGAGGCCGTGGTCGAAGCCAATGTCGATTTTATTGAATAAATTTACTCTTTAGTATTTCAAGATATTTTTTTGTAATTTTGGTAAATATATCTGTTAAAATGCAATGTCAGTGTTATTTTCATTTTTGTGTAATTTAGATGACAATTCATCCATCGGACACTGTATATAGAAACAGAAAGAGAAAGCGAGGGGTAGAGAGTTGTACTCATTTTTATAAACAATATTACAGTCGAGGAATGTGAAAGTCTGCCACTATGTCGGCTGCTGTTTGAGACAACTGTAAATTGCAATCTGCTTGACGTATAAGTGGAGGCTTTAAATGAAAGATCCAGTATGGAATAAATGACCGTTTGATTTGAATTTAAAACGGGAAAAACAAAAAGGGAACATGGCGCATGCGCAGCCGAAAGAGACACGTCACAGCCTGAGAGAGATAGAGAGAGAGAGAAAGAAAATCGATTTAAAACAAAATTATCAGCCAACAGCTCGCAATTCCAAGTTTTTTTTTTATTAAAGAAAAGTAAAAAGAGAAAAATAAAATGAAACAAATTAAAATAGAATGATGAATGTTATTAAACAGAAAAAAAAAATTATCATTAAGGAAAAAAAATGGCGAGTGGTGAATATAAGAGTGTCCTTAGTAAATGGCCGGATGTTGATATTTAAAGAGAGTTCGATAGGCTGAAAACAGGATAAACATGGCAAAGTTTGATAGATGAAGTCAACTTGTAGTGACGTGTACTGTCCAGATATTGGAACAATGGAAATCACTACATAAACAGATATGTACGAAATATTTTCAACGCTTTAAGCAAAACAGAAAAATGAATCTTGTAACTGGAGCTATGAATGTATACATTTATAAATATTAGGTTGAGTCATCAATAATTTCTGTTTTTAGGTTGTCTGTTTATAAACTATGTTCTTCAAAATAGAAAATACAAATACGTTTTATGCATTTATGTGTTCACCATTATTTATACGCTAGAAATAATTTTACTATAAAAATGCATTGGAATTGATTTTACTATAAAAATGCATTGGAATTAAATTTACTAGAAAAATGCATTAGAAATGATTTTACTATAAAATAAATTAGTCTTGATTTTACTATAAAAATGCACTGGAATCAAATTTACGAGAAAAATGCATTAGAATAATTTTACTATAAATCATATATAATCAGAAACGTCGTGAGTATAACAAACAAAGTGAACAAGTTCGACCCAACAGTAGAGCGTATAATATAACAATCACCTGAAGAAGTTCAGAGGGTACAAAGGCCTAAAGGCTGTGACCTAAGATGAAGAAAAACCTGATGGGTAAACCGGCTTAATTGCCAATGCACATGCCATACAGCACTTAGTACTGGTTACATGTTACTGGTAGCACTCGTAGAATAACTTAGTTATTAGTTAGTAACTAATAAGTAATGACTAACAGTGCATAAACTAAAATCTCATGTAACATAAGACTATTAAATCTTTTTCACCCCGAAGAGTAAAGTACACACTAAAGTCGATTATTCTTTTTAAAATTTACCGGCAAAAAAAAAAAACAATATTTATCTCGGTTTTATTAATTACAAACTAATTTATCGTTTGCCTTTCTTGGTTTTTATCACTGCCCCCAGATCGGTTTTACATTCAACGACATTAAGTCATCAGCATAGATCGGAAATAAACTAACCTCCGACAACATTCGAACACATGCCCTGTATCCTTAGAAGACAATCTAACATTAAGATTTCTTACTGAATTGGCCACTGAAACTTATTAGTAGGAGGAATTCAAATTTAGTCATATAGCTACATCAAAGATTCCCAATATGAAGTGCGGTAATAATTTGATGGGGCATGCGTAGAATGTGCACCCTTCGGCTTACTATACTAACAGAATAAGGAGCAATTCGAGAATGAGTTATTAACAGTCATTTGTTTCCGAGTGAGTTTGAGTGAATGTGTTAATGTTAATGCATGTTAATACATTTGATGCATATACAGTATACATACATAAAAAATATTTTGTGTGTATGTACGTAGATGTGTAACTGACATACAGGGTATTTCCCGTCTCCCTCCACTCGCGTGTCTCGGTCAACAAAGGAGAGGGTGTGATGCATGTCACTGGAAGAGCCCATGTTTTATCGGCCAATCAGCTCGTGTGAGCATTCAGTTTGTTTTCTTCACGGGAATTGCAATAAAATTTTGAATATGTAAGAATTAAATATTACGGGTGGGGGTACCAGAATTTTAGAAATACCAAAGTTGGGCATGATGTAAAATCGGTTGGGAACCAATGAGTTACGTTCTTCCTTAACCAATATTTATCTACGCCATATTGTTTGTTTGTACCTAATAACATTTGATATAATAGGCTTGTTTAAATTTCTAATATGAAACATTACGAGTATCAATTTTTTATTAGGTTTTCTTTCATAGTATTTTTCCTTGTTTATTTATGTGACGTTCAGGTTGTTTATATTCTACGAGTGCTAAGCAGACAGGAGACTTGATAAATCATTCTCTTACATGGAGTATTGTTTTGTCTAGTACAAGATACAAATATTAGGTTGGAAATAAAATCCTGTCGCATTTTGACATGTTAAAGTATGCGTATCATTTAACAATCAACGACCTTACATGGCTGACCTATGATCACTTAGTGAGAGAAATCATATCCAGCTGACCCAACGGATGCATTTTGATGAAACAAACAGTCTTTTCACAAAAGACCTTTTGCCAACCCAGAGGACAAAAGAAACATATTCAATACAATTGTGACATACCTTGAACTTCACTGAGTTATAAAAGTCTATTAAATGCCAACGTGAAAGTCGTTCTCTTGTAAGGACTGCTTGGGAGGGAATGATTCTGAAATGTTATTCATTAATTATTTTTCTCTACTTTCGATAGGAGTAGATAGGTTCGTTTATCGTCTGATTCACACTTCTCCCCGTCTTTTTTCCGTCGAAGCTATGGTAAAACTATTCTTTCAATTTGTTTGCATTAGGTGTTTTCATTACTAATCCTTTTCATTCCTAATTATCTGATTAGTTTTTTCACTTATTTTCGTCGCGTGTTTACATCTCATGTTGGTAGTCTTAATGGCTGATATCTTAGATGCCACATTGTCATTAATTAAATCATCAACACACGGACTATTACGCAGACTATCACGCCGACTATCACGCCGACTATTGCTATCAAACCGTTTCGGCCTTTGTGTACTTCGACCTTCATTAGCTGCTTTTGTTCCGGGTAACCTTCAGGGTACTTCGAACTGAGCCCTTTATTTAATGTAAGGGGTATATCTACCGTTCATCATGCTTTGAATATTGCTCCCACATATGGTCTGGTGCGCCTGCTATATATTTAGAGACTCTTGATAAAATCCAAAGAAGAACCTGTTATTGGTCCCGACCTGACATTTTCGGCTTCACTCATGTCCCCAATGCCATAACTTAGGTTCCTTCCTTGTGCTTTTTCTATAAATACATTCGTTGTAATTGTTCTGATGAACTTTATGGTACCTAGACTTTATGAATTTAAGCGCAGTGCTAGATTGGCAGCTAGGTCTCATCATATTACAGTTGAAATGGCTACATGCAACCGTAAGTTCTATGCCAACAGTTTCTTCTATCGCACTTCTCGCTTGTGGAACTCCTTTCCGGTTTCTTGCTTTCCAGCCAACATAGATCTTTTTTTGTTCTTTTGCGGTTCACACTCCTTAATAGAGTTTTTTTTTCTCGTATTCTATAAAACAACTTAATCCTTTCCTGTCATTGGCCACGCTCACTGAACTATGGCACTCCCAAATTTTGACAACAACATTTTATGATCATCAAATCTTGACGCAAAAATTACTAAGCCTGATCACCTGATCACAATCAACTAATCAGATTGTATTTTAAGCATATAACAATCGGAGACATCTTTTTTTTCTGCATAAAACGGAAAGAATTACCTAACTCCGCAGAAGATGATGGAGCCTTAAACGTCAAAATGCAGAATCGGAGATATTTCTATGCAGAGGTTCCTTCAGACATGAAAACTATTTCAACGCCTCTACAAGGGTAAACGTATTGAGAAACGATGCCTTAGCCATGCAAATTCTGTAATGGCTACAGTACATATGTTGCTACTATGACCCTGATGAAGTTACGAAACTCATTACGAGCTTTGTATTAAGTGAATCTTAGTATAAAAACATTGAAAAAGATCATTTACATCATATGTAGCACTGTACCAACAAAAGTCAATAGCTGCATACTTATAAAATGGTAATTATTTTATTAGTTTGAATCTTAAATAGTTTCCGTTTTTTTACAACAATTGTGATGACGAATGTATCATTCTAACTACTAATCATACATGGTAGTTGAATGGAGTAAACTAACAGATAGATAGATAGATAGATAGATAGATAGATAGATAGATTAGGTTGAGTCAGAAGTAATTTCTGTTTTTGGGAACAAGTTGTGAAGACGAATGTATCCTCATAACTACGAATCATACGTGGCAGTTAAATGAACTACACTAATATATAATAGATGCATATATATATATATATATATATATATATATATATATATATATATATGTGTTTCATTAATATGGATCAAAGTCAGCAAATAAGTAATCAAATCAGTGTTATTGGTGAAAATTTATCTATTTCTCTATTGGATTATGTTATTTAAGTCATGGCAATTATGTGTGAAAAATAATACTGCCCAAATGTCCGCCAAATCTGAAAGAAAAAGTAAAAATAATTAGACGCTTAACTCAATTCACATTTAAAATCGATCTAAGTTATTGAAACACCCTTTATATATATATATATATATATATATATATATATATATATATATATATATATATATATATATATATATATTAGATAGATAGATAGATAGATATAGATAGATAGATAGAAATTGTGGAAATAGATGATCTTCCACTATCATTAACATCGATACAACCAGATATAAAGAAACTCACTGAGCAGTATCAACCCCAAAGATCTCATTGAATAAATATGCCTTTCTTTTTTTTTCTTAATCACATACTTAAATTGGCTTATTAAAATTTTAACCAGTGTGCATAAATAAATTCTGCAGTAAATTCAATTTCCTGAACAGCTCTGCTCCCCATAGCCTTGACCATGGAAGAAACATTGTCGTATTGTAATACAAGATATTAGTCAATAAAAATTATTATTACTGCTATTATTATTATTATTGTAGAATAATTTATTTACATTAAATTAGTTTTCATTAACAAATAAAGCTGAATTATATAACAAAGGGTGTTTCATTAAGACGGATTATATATAAGGGTGTTTTATTAAGATGGAACAAATTCTACAGTAAATAAATCAGTGTCAAGGGTGAAGATATATTTATTTCTCTATTGGATTATGTTATTTAAGTCATGGCAATTATGTGTGAAAAATAATATCGCCCAAATGTCCGTCAAATCTGAAAGAAAAAAGAATCATTAGACGCTTAAACTTAATAAACATTAAAATCGGTTCAAGTTAATAGAACACTTTTTATATTATAATTACAATTTATTGTTTGTTTAATAATGTTGATAAATAAAAAATACAGAAATTATTTATGAGACACCATAATACTTTATTTATTGTAAGTGGCTAGTGGTCTTGTGTCAGACTTGGTAAAGATTGCTAAATACAGAAAATAAACTCAAATTCTGTCTGATCAAGTGAGTTAAGCAGTATTCAATTTGATCGCTACTTGGATGGGTGACCGCTTAGAAATACTAGCTATTGTAAGCAATTTGTGTCCTTTTATCAGGGTAAGCCGGACTGAGTAAATTACCTGAATGGCTTCCCTTATTGGAGGCCATTGGTGACACGGCTTACCCAACGATGCTGACTAAATGCGATGAAAGGCCATTACAACGCCAATTCGTCGCCCGTCGGCACGGCCGTTGACAGGTTTTCCGTTTTCGATGGGAGGACAGACGGACAGTAGGTCATAGATAGTCAATCGAAGGTCGTGCCATCTTGGACAGGAGTGTCTGTCAGGCGCTCGGCCACGCGGTGCTAGAATGTCGGCCTCACGGTTCGATGGCATGACATTAATTGAAGTATTTACGGCGTATGGTCGTAACGAACGACGGTGGGGTTAATGCTATCGAGTGCTGAGTGCAACAACCGGTAAGTGAAAGGACAAAGAACAGGAAGACGGATAACAGGACAGTGGTGCGTGTAGGTGGAAAATCGTAATTCCACGAGTGAAGATGAGCTTCGAATTGATAGGTGGGTAGCGTAATGGTTATCAGCACGGGAAGTGAGATTGGCGAGACGGGTTCGATTTCTGGCTCAGATCACTAAATTCATTTTTGCACTAATTGACCTTGGTAAAAGTATGGATCTGTTTCTTCGGTTCGAAATCTAAACAAATATCACCTGAAGAAGACTGGTGCGAAACATTGTGAATGTAGAAAAAAAAAAGATGAGGGCAACAGTCCAAACCATGCAAATTCTTAAAGTTCTTAATTTTCTTGTTAGATATCTTCTTGTGTTGTTTCTGGGTTTATATAGGATAAATAAAAAAAATTTGAAAAAGGTTTTAATTTATAAATCTTGAATTTATGTTATGGAGTGTTTTCACCGTGGAGGCTTGTATTTGTACTAAGTCGGTCCTAAAATAGGTTCGACGTACAAAACGTTAGGAACTTGATATATATAGGTATAACGCAGAGAAATCTAGTTGTGGTCGCTGATACTTTAGTATCCGACTAACGGTCGTCCGGTATCGACTGACTGACCGACCCACTGAGCAACTCCCTCCCTCGTTACTCTTACTACTCCTACTTATTATAGGTGGGAGAGTCTATTAACTATAGAATAGGTGTGTTCCACTATAACAATTTAGAACCAATATTCAAAAGATTTGGCAGGATTCAAAAATTCATATTAAGTATGTTTTTAATCATTTCACTCTAAGCAAGGCGATAATGCCTCTAAGACGCGGAAGAAGTTTTAGGAAGCGACAGGGAAAGAGAAAACTTTAAAAAGGAGTAGTGAGGGGAAAAGGACAATAAAAGAACAGGTTTCAGGAAGACAGAAGATGGCGATTGATGTCGCACTTAAATTAGTGTAGATTGTAGGTGGAAGGGAAGTATGAAACCGGAAGGGAGTTTCACAAGCCAGGAAGTACAAATACATTCTTAGAATAGAACTTACGGTTACTTCTAACAAATTTAAAAATGAAACGATGAGACCTAGATGCCAATCGAGTACTACGTTGAAATTCGTTTGAGCATGTTAAATCACTTTGGAAAAAGCTTATCAAACAAATTTTCATCTTCAATATTTATAGAAAAGGCAGAATGAAATTTCTAGGTTTTATTTACAGCTTCAAGCATTCCGTTATATTCTAATATATTTTATATATATATATATATATATATATATATATATATATATATATGAAATTTATATAGGTTAAAAAACGGTGCTATATTTATGGGATAAAGTGCTCAATATCAGAGATAGATTTATTTGCAAATAAGTGAATCGATCAACATTTTTTCATACTGGTGATTAAAATCTATTGAAGATTTTTTCAGCACATAAAACAGATCATGTCGCCTCTAAGTGTTGACATTTATTCGGCAAAACTTTTTCAATCTATATATATATATATATATATATATATATATATATATATATATTATATATATATATCTTTTATGTATATAAATATGAAAATATACACACACACACACACATATATATATGTATATGCAATTTATTATATATATATTATTTAGATATTATATATAACTGGTACCTATTGTAAGCGCTTTATTAGTGATAGAGCTAACATATTTAGTTAGATTAATGAGAGAAAATCAAACCAAGACCTTGGATTCACGCTTTCCTGCGATCGTTATTTTATATATATAATATTAGTTTTTATAATTGTTCCCAATCAGAGAAAAGTGTATAGATTAAAAAAAGAGAGAAAATTCAACAACGTTATATATATATATATATATATATATATATATATTCTATTTATATATTATTTTATAGATATATTTTATTTAAGTAAATGTTCTGTTTTTTAAGTAAACAGCATTAATTACATTTACCAGCCTGGATGATCGAGAAATTTCGTAGAAAATATGCGCTTCCCGACAGGAATCGAACCTGTAACACTTACGAGGACCTTCATATAGCCTGATCTATCCTCTAACGATTAGGCCGATAAATATAAATAATACTGTATTAATTGAAAACAGAACATTTACATAAATAAATTATATCTATAAAAATAACGTATGAAAAGAAAAAAGATTAAAATAATTGTCGGATTTAATCAATTTCAAATATGTTGTCATTGTTTACGTTAAAATATTTCGTTATATTTATATTATCGATCGAGAAAATCGTCAGAGCTGCTTGTTTAATTCAAAAATTATATATATATATATATATATATATATATATTCATATATATATATATAAATAATATCCAAAAAATTTGTAAAATTATTTTTTTTACTTTGAGATCTATAGTAATTGTTGGTTATTGGAATTAATTGGTATAACGTTATATACTTGTATATATATATCTATTATCTAAGGTATATATATATATATATATATATATATATAAGTGGATACATACATATTGTGTATGTATATAAAAAATTAATGATATAACTAAAAATCTGTAAAATTCATTTCCCATTGCTTTTGTTCACATTCATATATATATATATATTTATATATGAGTGTATATATATATATAAATTTATCTAATATCTCTCAATATTTTCTCTCTCTCTCTATATATATATATATATATATATATATATATATATATATATATATATTTATATACAAATAAAGGTTGATATAGATAGAATAAATTTCTAGAAACCAAAGACACAATTTTAAAAAAATTTGAAACAAAATGATTATTTTTGTTCAGTCATGTTAAAACATACAAATGTTATAATTTTTAAATAAATATTATATAAATATATAAATATATATATATATATATATATATATATATATATATATATATATGTATGTATGTGTGTCCACACACACACACACACACACACACACACACACACATGTATTTTATATATATATATATATGTAAATTTTTTTATAATTAAAAGTTTCTTTAAGATAAGATATCGTGGCATAACATTCTGGTTTATCTGAACGTAAACCTTGGACCCATGAATTTATTTATATTTAATATGTACGACACAAGGCCAAGCTGGAGTCAAAAGTTGTGAGGGAGACTGTGATGCTAATTAGGGAAAGTATGTCAATCTTGAAAAACAAAATCTTGTGTTTAGCGTGATTCCAAAACTGAAAACGCGAACCGGTAAGAGATACTCAACTCCCCCAGCCACAAGGCAATCCCATGAATATATTTAATGCTGATGGAATCCGATTAGGACAACAGCCAACAATAAAAACACACTACCAACTGCGGGCTTGTCTTTGACAGCCATTTTTGCTTTGTGATGGGACAACAATTATCAGGGCAAAGATGATAAAGTAGACAAAAGAACAGTTGTCGTGATGCTGTTATTATTAAAGCAGGTCTTCCCGACAGAGAATAGGACAATAACTGGAGAAAGTGGCAAGCTCAGGGAAAACTTATCATTTTCAGATGCCTTACGCCTTTCAGGCCAATTTTAGCATTTATATGATAAAGACTTCGCCAGTCGCCATTGATTACAAAATAAAGAAAGACATTGAAACACAAATGAAAGTAAATCAAAACAGATGATTGTGAATGATATTTGTTTTTTGAGACGATAACCTTATAAAATATATAAAGAATTGTTCTTTGGTTTTATTAAATCAAATTGAATGTTTAATATTAGAAAATAAATAATGACTTTTATTATGCGAGACGCCTAGAAATATAAGGAACCGGTAGACATAACCGGTTATACTTCTTTGCTAATCACCATTCCAAGTTATTATGTTGTTATAGCATGCATACGGACAATAATGGGTATGTCCCCACTCACTACAGTAAACACTGTATGTTGGTCTGCAGTCGGAGATTCGTCTTCAGCTGTGCTGGTCAAACTTTTTGCTTCCGGGCAGAGAGGAGCCCAGACGAAGCTATGTCGAAGGACGGAGACTAGTCTCGAGAAACATCTACCCGACTCATTTTTATACGGGGTCTACCGGAAATTTTTGGTCGAGCCTACGAGTTTTGGATACCCCACATTAAATTCGGCCTTGTGCCACATCTGACGGCGTGTAGCGGTTGGTAGATATCCTAGAGGTGGAGTTTTGTCTCCAGTTGTGCTGGTCAAACACTGTCCGGGTAGAGAGGATCCCCAGACGAGGTTATGTCGAAGGGCAGAGCTTCGTCTCGGGAAACAGCTATACGACCCCGTTTTATACATGGTCTACGGGAAATTTTTGGCTGAGACTACGGGCTCGAATACCCCACATTAAATTCGGCCTTGTGCCCCATCTAACCGTGTTGGGTGGTTGGTAGATATCCTACAGTTGGAGATTCATTGTGGAATTCCCTTGACTCAATTCTAGCAGTTGACTACTACTTCTACGCGCCGCTGGCGGATCTTATATGTGTTGTTCTTGTCCTAAGTATTATCGTTCATTACTAACCATCGTGTGACTATTCTATTCAGTAACCTTCCCTAGTTTACAAAAAAAATGTATACTACTAGTATGCATGCATGTATGTAGATATGTATCAATCTATGTATGAGGGGAAAGAATGAGAAAGAAAGAGAGAGAGTGAAAGAGACGGAGACAGTGACAGAGAGAAGCAGGAAAGAGAAGAATTCTCAGTGACCCTGTATGTATACTATTGGGCAAAATTTTGAAACTATCCCGTGGATTTCATAATTAATTACTCAACACCAGGAAGAGACATTTGAAATTTATAAGGCTCAATGAGGAAATCGGGTTTGGAAACTTTGAGACACACAGGTCGGATTGAAGGCAATAGAGACAGAAGAAAAAGAGCACATAAACTACCGAGCGAGCTTAAAGAAATGGATGGTGGGGAACAGGGTTTAAGGAGAAATAGAGAAAAGGTTTTGGAGGAAAAGACAAAATGTATTAAGAGATACAAAGCAGAGGAAATCGAGAAGAGCCATGATCGCCAACTGTCTGAATAGATATGGCACATAGGACGCTTGAATGTTCAGACCATGCATGTTGTATTTTGACTCAACAATATATATGCTTGTCAATGACATATTATGAGTAGCAAGGACTGTTGTACACTTATGCAAATTAATTAAAACAAAACAAATAATTCCATTATTATTTACTTTGTTTCGTATTTTTCCAATGGAACATGACCCAGTGCACATATTAGTAGTTCGTATATCATTCCACGAAGTCGTTCCTTTGCAGATTGACCACAGATACTCGATTGGATTTAAATCAGCAGAATTTCCTGGCCAGTCTATAGTACTTTGATTTGCTCACTGGTAAGGCTTGCCAGTGTGTTCATGCTGCGTTACAATTTTCGTACGCCTCCCAGGAGTAACGTTCACCGCAGACAATAGCCGTGAGACATCCAATCGACAGTCGAGACAATACAGTCTGGGCGTAAGTTAAAACTATTTTTTTATCATAAATATATATTTTTGATATATTTATTGATTAGACGTTATTTTTTATAGATACACATATCTAAGTAAATGCTCTGTTTTTCATAGAAAATACGTGTCCTCCGGCAGGAATCGAACCTGTATCCTACAGAGAACCGTCATATAGCTTGACGTGCTATCCAATGTAGTTTACGTTAAGATACGCTTCGAGCAGATATGAGCGTTCGAGAGAAATCATGGGAAATTTGTAGTTTAAAAGCAGTCATTCAACCTTGCTAAGAAGACGTTTCCTCTGTAACTATACAGTATTATGACAGCATTGACCAACTTAAAAAGGGAGACAGTTCAGAAGAGTTGCAGAAGATTCCGAAGTCGTCTGAAGGCCGTTGTTGAAGCCAATGGCGAATTTATTGAATAAATTTACTTTTTAGTATTTCAAGATATTACTGTGTAATTTTGGTAAATATATCTGTTAAAATTAGATGTCAGTGATGGTTTCATTTTTGCGTAATTTAGACAATTTATCCATCGCACCATTTATATATACTGATCAATGGTGCATTATTGAAAAAATAATGAATTTACTTAAATAAATGTTATGTATTAAAAAATAACGTATAAAGAGGAAAATATATTAAATAATTTTCGGACTTAAGCCACTTCATAATTTCTTGCGATGGTTTACGTTAAGACATGATCCGTGAGCAGATATAATCGTTCGACAAAAATCGTCGAAGATTCATTGTTTATAAACAGTAAATCGAACTTTTCTAAACCAGACGCTTTCTCTGTAACTGAGTGGTACAACACGTCAGATCAATTAATGGTTCTGTATAGCAAATAGGTTTTTTTCTTAGCGGAGAACGCATATTTTCTACAAAATTTCTCGAACGTTCAGGCCAATAAATGTTATTAATACGGTTTATTTAAAAAAAAAAAAAAGCATTTACTTAAATAACTTGTATCTATTAAAATAATGTATAAACATAAAATATATTAAATAATTGACAGACTTAACCCATTTCATTTTAGGTTGTCAATGTTTACGTTAAGGTTGCAAATCGTGAGCAGACACACACATACATAAGAATACATATATATATATATATATATATATATATATATATATATATATATATATATATATAGACTACACCCGGCCATAGAACTGATGATGACAATGATGATGATGATTTGTACATGATTTTTTTTCGTTCTTTGGAAATGGATTGTTGGGTGGAAAGTGGCAAAAAAGATTATAAGTTTATCGGGAAAACGAACAGTCCAAGGCATGATGTACGAATTGACATGTCAAAATCAAAACAAGCAGAGACATTTTAACCTCTAGCCATTTCAAATGTAAAATAATGAGACCGTGTTGCGTCCTGGGTATGACGATAAACTACATCCGCGTCCTGGGTATGACGATAAACTACATCCGCGTCCTGGGTATGACGATAAACAACATCCGAGTCCTGGGTATGACGATAAACTACATCCGCGTCCTGGGTATGACGATAAACAACATCCGAGACCTGGGTATGACGATAAACTATTCCGCGTCCTGGGTATGACGATAAAAACATCCGAGTCCATCAATATGACGATAAACTACATCCGCGTCCTGGGTATGACGATAAACTTTTCCGAGTCCTCGGTATGATGATAAACTTATAATCCGCGTCCTGGGTATGACAATAAACTACATCCGCGTCCAGGGTATGACGATAAACAATATCCGAGTCCTGGGTATGATGATAAACTACATCCGCGTCCTGGGTATAATTATAAACTACATCCGCGTCCTGGGTATAATGATAAACTACTTCCGCGTCCTGGGCTTAGGGGAGGTATGTATCCTCTTCTTCTCTCTCCAGCTATGGGTAAATAGCAAGACAGACTGGGTTCTATAGCCTTGGATGGCAGCTGGTCTACCACAGAAAGAAATGGCAACTACTACGGAAAAAAAAATCTGCCTCGTCAGTCAAGTTCCATTGAGATACAAATTTCATCGCCCAAATCTTAATATCACGCATTCTCACATAAAATGACTGATAGGAAATATCGCGTTCAATGCCACAGATTTGCTTATTAGCTGCCTGACCGTAACCAGTTGGGCATGTGTCATTGTGGGGTGAAAGGATTTTGCATCTCTCTTCTCGAGTGGGAGTAATGGGGGAGGATCATTTGTAGGTATGGTGTCTGACAATATTTAACCTTCATCTATATATTAAAAAGGGCGTAAAAAAAAAACCAGCTACAATCTTTTTGACATTTTTTGTTAATGTATTTTACTTTTGACTCCCTCAGCAATGTCGGTTGTTTTCAAAAAGCGATGATTAGAATTTTAATAAAACTCAAGCTTATGAAAATACATTGTCTTAATTCTTGAGAATTGAAAGCAATAGTTCATTATTATTTCTGTAAAATTATGAATAAAAATTTTAAAATTATGAATAAAAATTTTAAAATTATGAATAAAAAATTTAAAATTATGAATAAAAATTTTTTTCAGAGTTATTTATAAAATTGTAAATAATAAATATTTTATTGTAGTTGGTTTAGATATTTTGATAATTTCGTAAATTTTTTATAAATTTTTGAATAAGTTTTTTTATAAAATGGTAAATAATAAATATAGCATTGTACTTGGTTCACATATTTTTTATCATCTTTTTTTAGAAGTTAATTTTGCTGAGGGAGTCAAAAGTTCATACAGTAATAGCGGTGTCAAGGGAATAAGTATCCTTTTGACACAGCATTTTTTTTCGGGCTCGAAAGTTAAATATTGGCGAGATTATTTTAAAGTTTGAAGGTTGAGACAGCCAAGATTACTGGGGTACACCCTTCATCGAATGGCGTCAGAGCGAACTGGGTTACCCGACTTGAAGGGATTTCTAGATGCGCCTCATTCGCAAGGCCATCTGCTTTTATCAAAAACTGTCTCCACGCCACACACATTTGGCTGTTGTGCATGTGCCCGGTATAACATTATTAAGCTGGGTGTCGTAATGGCTTTATTAAGATTCATGTATATATAATCAACATCATATTATTGGCGCGTTTTTTCTCATTCAATAATAATAATAAAAAAAAATCTGGTATGAACACCACCCAGACCCGGTTACGGAGATATGACCATTAATAATTTTAAATTGACTACACAATACACACTTTTTAAACAATCAAAGCCAACTGCCCAGACATTGTTATTAGAGACCACAGACAAAAAATGCTTTCTTATTGATATGGCAGTCCCTGCAGACTGCAATATATCTTTGAAGATATTCAACAAGAAATATAGACCGGTACAAGATAAAATGTTTACTCTTTCTTGCGGCTGGTGGTAAGGAGAAAACGTTAACTCAAGGCTAAGTAAAGATTTTCCAAGCGAAGCTTAGATGTGGCACAAGGCTGAAAGCAAATGCGGCATCCAGTGAGGAAACGAACTCACTTTTCAGTAGTAACGATCTAGCAAGACAAGCTTCTTGGTATTCATTACAAATCTACATCTCATTGCCCAACTCAAGGCTAAGATATTGCACTTTGTATCGCTGCACATGTTAGTTTACTTTACTAAATTAATAATTTAATAATAATAATAATAATAATATGGAATTTCAAGTGAGTGAAGAAATGCAAGTAAATCCTAATACAACTACTTCAGTGGCAAATAACATAAAAAAGAAAGCAAATGCAATAAACCAAATGCAGAAAAGATGGCAGGATAAGTCTCTTCATGGTCAAGCCATACCAAACAATCCCATATCAAACAAGTTGATATAAACAAACCCCATACCCATCAGTGGTTACATAGTGCAGGGTTAAAAGCTGAAACTGGAGTTATTCTTGCTGCACAGGACCAATGCTTGCAAACTTGAAATTACTAAGCACACATACTGAAAAATTGTTAGCCCGAAATGCAGATTCTGTGATAAATATCCAGAAACAATTGACCATCTTGTATCAGGCTGCGCAGTATTGGCACCCACTGAATATAAAACGCAGCATGACACAGTGGGCCAATATCTGCACTGGAAAATCTGCAACTTCTACTAAAAAGAAACTGAAAGAAATTGGTATGAACACCACCCAGACTCGATTACGGAGATAGGACCTGTAAAAAATGTTATGGGACTTCATAATACACACAATACAAGCAAAATTAATCGCACAGACATTGCTATTAGAGACCGCAAACAAAAAAATGTGCTCCTTATTGATATGGCAGTCCCTGCAGAATGTAATGTATCTTTGAAGATATTCAAAAAACTATCAAAATACAAAGACCTTGAAATTGAAATCTCAAAAATGTGACACATGAGAACATCAACAATACCAATTGTAGTTGGAGCCCTCGGATTGATTGGAAAAAATCCCAAAAGACTCATTGAAGTGATTCCTGGAAGCCCATGCCTTAAAGAAATAAAAATTCTTCTCACGAGTATAGACCACACCTTACGAACAGCTTTATTTATGTAAAATAAGTTTGATTTTTTTTTTAATTGCTCAATGGAAAATGTCATGATGCCATTTCTGACCTTAGGTCTCTGGTCGCGACCCGGGAAGAAATGCGTACACACCAGGAATCAAAGGAAATAATAATAATAATAATAGTAATAATAATAATAATATTAATAATAATAATTTTCATCATAATAAAAAAAAAAAAAAAATTAACAAAAAAATTTGGTAAAAAAAAAACCAAAATTTGGACCACTTTCCGCAATTGCAGGTAGTGTTTCATGATGTGAATTTTAAATAATTATAATAATAAAGTTTTTTGTATATTTAATTGGTTTGTCATAAATAAATATTTCTTTCACGTTATATTATACCAAAAAATTAGTCCGAGGATTAAGACAAAGTTCACTTCCAAAGGCGATAGACATTTGACAACTATTACTAGATGCAGCATTTCCCCCTACTTTTCCAGCTGATATGAACTGAGCACATACCGTATTCTTGGCATAGTCATAGAATCATAGAAGACCCTTTTAACTCTCATCCGAAGACTATATTTCTAAACATGGCCGTTCGACTACGAGATTGCTACAATAGTGAAAAAGACCACCGTCGACACAAAAAACAAACATTTCGCAGAATGGCTTCTTTAATGTGGGTTCAAGATAAAATAATATTCATTAAGTAAAAAGAACCACCATTTTCTGAACGCAGAAAGACGTTCACCATTCGATTCGACGGACGAGCTTAAAAATCTAAATCTGTTTTTTTTTTTAAATGTGTTATGTAATTTAAAAAAAAATTGTTTTTCCTTATTTGCTTGAATTTTTTTTTTCTTTGGTCGTGTTTTCTCTTTATTTCTTTTCTTTCCGCACCCTTTTTGTTCTTAAATTTTTTTTTCGTGTGTTCCGGTTACCCACATCAAAAGATAGACCGAGCGTTTCAAGGAAAATCTAGATTTTTCGACTGACTGGATATTACAGCTGTCCGACTAATCGGTCTTAATTGTTCTTTGCAGTAGGAATTTTTATATCTTTGTGTGTGTGTGTGTGTGTGTGTGTGTGTGTGATATCATATGGGCAATGAAAGCACTTTCTTTTAATCGTTCATATATCGTTAATGATTGAAGGGCATGTAGTGCAAGATTTTGGATATACATTTCTGATATCCCAATAACCATTCGAACGAGTGATCATATTTCAGCTGATGCATTCTTCGGCCTTCCACGCAATAAGGAAAGGATGCATTTCTCTTTTTACTTTCCCATATTTTTCAAGTGCTGCCTACCAATATTTTATATTAGGTTGGGTCACAAGTCATTTCCATTTTTATGAACAAATTGTAATGAGAAATATATCATCCTAATTGCTAATCATACGTGTCAGTTATATGGATTACACTAACACGTAGATAGATAGATAGATAGATAGATAATTTCCTCGACTCTCCAGTCTTCGGCGTATGAGGGTCAAGCAGCTCAGTTCCTAGGAACCAACGGCCCGACGCACATGAGATTTAATTATAGTGGTAAAGGTTTTGTGCAGAACTATCTACACTTTTTGAGGGACCGAAGACAGAGACCTGATGCATATATATATATATATATATATACATATATATATATATATATATATATATATATATATATATATATATATATATATGAAGAAAAATATACGGAAAAAACAAACAAAAATCCTAATATGCAATTATGCTGTTTTAATGTTAATATAATGTCAACGTCGAACGTTTCGGTCTAATAGACCATCTTCAGGACATCTTCATAAAACATAATTAACATAGACCATATTCAATTCAACATGAAAAAGACGATGGACATAAAAGCAAGACCAATCCAAACAGATAACTGAAAAATTTTTATAAGATCAGCGTTCAGCATAATTGCATATTAGGATTTTTGTTTGTTTTTTCTGTATATTTTTCTTCATACTGTCGGATCTATATCCATATATTTGCTTATATATATATATATATATATATATATATATATATATATATAAAGAGAGAGAGAGAGAGAGAGAGAGATAGATAGATAGATATATTGTAATAGATAAATATTAGGTTGAATCATATATTATTTTTATTTAAATCTTTACAAGAATCAGATTAAAACAAAAATCGACCATATATGGAGGGGAAAAGGGATATCAAAGCCCCTACCCCACCTCCGTGGGATGAGGTTGAAATAATAGACAGAGAACATCAATGGAAAATACGAAAACGTAAGGAATCAATCATATATGCTTTTTCCAAAAATCCTAAACCAATTAAAAATAGACACAAAATACAATATGGGGAACCAGTAATATAAAGTACTAGAGAAAAACAATAACAAAAAATCGTAATATGAGCACTGGTAAAAAAAAAAAAAAACTTTCACTGAAACATTAAGTTTATAAGTCAAAAAAATTCACCAAGAACACATGGCCCAGTAGATAAAAGCGTTGGTTAAAGTAATCCAGTAACTTGACCCTAAATACGTTTGACGTTCAATACCTGGCCACGGTAGAGGTGAACAAAGAACTTGGAGAGTTCAGTTACTAAAAGGAATTAACTGAAACTGAGAATAGTGGAACCAGGGAACTAGAATACCTACCCAGGTGGATAAAATGAAGTTCGAAATTCGGTTCGAAATTTCAATTACCTCAAGTAGGCCGGAGCGTAAAACGGCTGAAACGTCGTGAATATGACAACAAAGATGAGGACAACTGTTCGAACGATGTAAATAGTATAAATAGTTACAATACCTCATCTCAGAATTATAGACAGATCCTGAAGAAGGTGGAAGCGTACAACGACCGAAACGTCGTGAATTTGACAACTGAGATGTCAACATTCCAGACAATGTAAATAGTTACAATAATCTCATCTCAGACATATATATATATATATATATATATATATATATATATAAATAAAAGTAGGAGGATTTGATAATTATATTTTAATTGATTCATTGAGTCTGATAGAAACCTCAAAAGGAAATAGAGGAAGCACTGGACGGCCGTTTCGTCCTTAATTGGGACTCATCAGCAGTGCGCATCCACCACCAAGTTTTTCTTTATCAAATCCTCCTACTTATTATTATGAAACCTTTATCTTCGCTTGAACTGGCTTAATGCTCCAGTCGGCGCGGCTTGGTTAGATTTCGTGGCTTCTTTACAGTCCTAAAAAACAGAGAACTCAGTAGAGTTCCGCCACGGAATGTGTGAGCGAGCGGCGCTAAATTGTCTGATTAGGAATCTCTTCGTTATTCCAATTCTCCATTTGGTAAAGTTGGTATGTTGTTCGCTTTTTACAACCCAATTTTTCAGGGTTCGATACTTGGTGGTGGATGCGCACTCCCCAATTATAGGACGAAACGGCTTTGTCCAGTGCTTTCTTATATTTTCACAATATATATATATATATATATATATAGAGAGAGAGAGAGAGACAAGCTAAAGCAGTATATAAATAAACTAGCTAGGGCGGCATTTAAACTAGCTCTTGTGTAGGGCTTTTGATTGGACTTTCATCACAATAGGTAGGTTGGTGTAGATGGCAACAATAGACTACAGAAAAACTCAACATTTATCGTTGCATTTAAGTACTGCATTAATATTTAAGCTTCCCTTTTACAAGTTCAACGATAATTCTTCTGCCGCCATTTAATTTAAAGACAATTTGATGTACGTAGGTCCTTACTTTCCGTACAAACAATTATTTTTATTTCATGGATGACTTTCGTAGAATTTCGCAATTAATTTCGATTATTCCCAAATTTATTTCCAAGTTATAAAAATTGTTGTCGTACAAAAATTTTCGTCGACAAAAAATCGCGTAAAATTTCGCAGTAATGTAAACTTGGGAATCCAACATTTCAGGATTGCAGGTCCCAGGCCAGACCGGAATATTTTAAATTTGCTTACTGGAGTCGGCCTTATTCCAGAATGGTATAAAATCTTGGGCTACGGCCTCTAGGAGTAAAGTTGAAAAAGTTGGACACAGTGACACACTGACATTCGCATTTATTATATAGATAAAACAAAAATGGAGTATTGCTGCCTTGTTTTGACTCCAGTTGCTTAATTCTCATTTTTGTTTACGTGGTCTTGTATGGGTCAATTTATTTTCCACTCGGCGGCCTCTTTCTCCACAGTCGCAAAGTCGTAAGTCTATCGTTACTTTATCACTGTTTCCATGGCAAATAACAAACTCCATTGCACTAGTTCAGACTTATACGACTAGGACATGGGGATTTTTCTTTGAATACTAACGTAATTTTAACGTCTTCAAGACAAAGAACAATCAGTATCTTTTCTCATCTTTATAATCTTCACTTGCTAGCACCTCCTCTTACATTCATATCGCACACCTCTTTTAGTAACCCTTGGGTGGCTCTCGAGCCTAGTCTGGATGAATGTTGGTTTGGTTTGTTTTCTTTTACGGCATATCAACCTCAATGGATTATTTAATGCCGACAACATTTTTATTGCTAGTGATGTTTTTCTTCAAAAATTTATTTCTGTGAATATTTTTCCTTGAAGAAATCTATAACTGGTCATATTTTTTACAAAGAATGTATAGCTGTTTGTATTGCTGGTACTTTTTTTTATGTATTGCTAATTATATTTCTTCTTTCGAAAATTATTGCTGGTAATTAATTTTTTTTATTACAAAGTATTTCTGGTATTAAAACCTATTTTTACACAAGTTTAGGTGTTAACTATTTGCCCATAGCTGGGACCCTAACAGGTGCTACCACCCCGGGTCAGGGTGGACCTGGGAACACCAGCAATTAAGAGGCGGTTCCACGCTCCTCAAAATCTCCTGATAAGAGGCATTGCTTCTGGATGTAGTTTACTGTCTTACCCAGGACGCGGATGTAGTTTATCATCTTAACCAGGACGCGGATGTAGTTTATCGTCTTCTCCAGGACGAGGCTGTAGTTTACTGTCTTACCCAGGACACGGATGTAGTTTATCGTCATGCCCAGGACGCGGATGTAGTTTATCGTTTCTCCAGGACGAGGTTGTAGTTTAATGTCTTAACCAGGACGCGGATGTAGTTTATCATCTTACCCAGGACGCGGATGTAGTTTATCGTCATGCCCAGGACGAGGATGTAGTTTATCGTCTTACCCAGGACGCGAATGTAGTTTATCGTCTTACCCAGGACACCCCGTCCTGGGTAAGACGATAAACGTTGGTATAAAAAGAAACGAAAATTACTGTATACGAAACATTCTGAAACAAAGAAACGACAGTATAGCGCCGAGGAGCTAAAGATATGTACTTGCTCTTTACAATGGCGGGTATTGTTGCTAGTTTGAGAGAGAAATCAAGAATTGGCCATTGACTCTGGAATTGATTTCATTTCATTAAAAAGAAATAACATCATTAAAAAAAAAAAAAAAAACAAAAAAAACAGCATGCCTCTGCCAACTGGATCGATCGATTGATCAGCGCGATGACATTTTTCCTGTTTATATTCCGTCTGAATACGTCGGAGATATTTCGGTTTGGAAATCTGATTAACCTCGCGCAAGATTCTCGGTGCACGAACCATGTCGCATTTGAACTAATGTTTTTCGCCCAGCTTTGAATAGAACATTTGCCATTGAAAGGTCAATTGAAAACAGTTGCAATTATCACTTGCATTCTCTCGTTATCGGCCTGAGTTCGAAGTCCTAAGCAGCATGTCGCTAAAGAAAGCAATGTTCGGTGGGAAGGCAAATCTTTTCTTCCAAATATGGAGAGCCCGGTTTGAATTTAACAGATGCTCTCAATTTAAGTGTTCTATAAAGAATTTCTTCTTTTCTTTTTTTCCACTCCTTTTTTTTGATTTTTCGTTTTTGTTCGTACTTTTTAAATATTTCTTTCTGTGTCCCTGGCTCTGTTTCGCTCTGAATGTTCATTCATATCTATTCAATGTTAATATAATCTTTAAGGATAATCCCACCTCATATCGCTTTTTACTTTCTTTTTATTCGTTTTTTCCTGTAAACAAACTTTTTTTTATTAATGTTTTGATTTTATTAAGTTTTTATTTTTTATTTTTCCCTCCTTTTTTACCATTTTTCTTTTAAACAAAGATTTGACTTTTACGCACTTTTTTCTTCGCATTCTCTTTATTTTAAATATTATTATTTTTTATTTCCTTTTTTCTTTCTTTTCTTCTTACTTTCTTTCCTTTTTCTTTCCTTTCTTTCTTTCTTTCTTTCTTTCTTTCTTTCTTTCTTTTTTCTTTCTTTCTTTCAAGCACAGAGCAACATCTGCGTACTTTCATTTTTCCCTTTCTTCTTCCTTTTATTTTATAAACTATTCGAAATTTTGCTTTCTGTCTTACATCTATTTTTCTTTCCTTCCCCCCTTTTCGATTTTCTCTTTCTATCTTTCTTTCTTTCTATTAAATGCAGAATCAACATCAATGTACTTTTCTTTCTTTTTCTCTCAATTTTTCAAGAATGAAGTAATAAAAAAATGAAGGAATACGTATATATATATATATATATATATATATATATATAAATGAAGGAATATATATATATATATATATATATATATATATATATATATATATATTTTTTTTTTTTCTTCCTTCATTTTTTTATTACTTGATTCTTGTTTTTCTCCTTTACCTTCATATTTTTTTCTTTCTAGCTTTCTTTTTCTTTCCATTTCTTTCTATTGGTTTTACTAACATTATTTTCCTTTTTTTTTTCATTTTTCCTTTTTTTTTCTGTCTCTGAAAGGCAGGGCGGATTTATTCAGTTACCATGTCTCTATTTCTCATTTTTTTTTCTTTTCTTTTTTTAAACGTAAGGCCAATTTCATCCCTTCACCCTTTTTTCTTTCTTTTTTTATTCTAATTCTGTTCCTTTCATTCCTTCCTTTCTTCATAGTAAACGCAAGGCCAAATCAAACACATTTTTACTGCGTATCTCTTCTTTTTCACACGATCACATTCTAATTCTGTTTCATCGTCTTTTCTTTCTCTTTCTTTCTTCAGTTAGTTCTCTCTTTTTTAAAGTTTTCCTTTCTTTCTTTCTTTTAAATGGAGGCTCAATTTTGACACTTTATATCTTTTTCTTTTTCCTCAAGCACACATTCCAATTATTTTTTCTTTTTTTTTTTTTTTCTTTCTTTTACATTTTCACTTCTTTCTTTCTTTCTTTCTTTCTTTCTTTTATAATGCAGGTCGAATGTCAACATTTATCTCTTTTTTTTTTACCTCCCCCACACATTCTACTTACCATGTCTTTCTTTTCTTTCTTTCTTTCTTTCTTTCTTTCTTTCTTTCTTTCTTTCTTTTATTCTTTCTTTCTGTCTTTTTCTTTCTTTTATTCTTTCTTTCTTTTAAATGCAGGTTCAATTTCGATACAATATATCTTTTTTCTTTTCTGCACGCTCATATTCTGATTACCTTTTCTTTTTTTCTTTCTTTTCCGTTTTTACTTCTTTCTTTCTTTCTTTCTTTCTTTCTTTCTTTCTTTCTTTCTTTCTTTCTTAATGCAGGTTCAATGTCAACACTATCTCTATTTACCTTCCCCCCACACATTCTATTTACATACTCTTTCTTTCTTTCTTTCTTTCTTTCTTTCTTTCTTTCTTTCTTTCTTTCTTTCTTAAATGTTTGGCCACATTACACTTTCACTGTCACTCGTCCTTTTCTTTTCTTTTTTCATTTATTTGTTTTTCTTTATCATTTAATCCTTTTCTTCTTCCTTTCAAAAAAATGTTCTCTAAGACGCGGGACCATTTAACACTAGATTTTCTTCTTTATTTTTTTTCTTCTTCATTTTTGTTCTTTTTTAAATGATCACCGTTTACTGTCGACCCCCGACTCTGCATTTGGTTCGCCGGCCCCATCCCTAGCGTACCACAGAGCAACAAACCCGCGTTGTCAAAACGGAAACGTGAATATTATTATGGCCGATCGCCAGGCTGGGGTCTCCTGTGAAGTTTGTAAAGCAGAGAGTAGGTGATTGGGGGGGGATGGTGGCGAGTGGAACAGACTGATATAATGCCAAGTGTCTTGACGAAAATCTAAAGACAGAGTAAAAGAGTGAGCCGATGATGATGATGATGATAATAGTCTATGATAGGTGCTTAGAGCAGGAGAGAGGAAAATGCTGGTTGAGGTTGAGCATTGGGGATAGGCAAAGAACAAGATTTTAAAATGAAACTCAATAGGAACGTAAGGCCGGTGATAGACATGGCAGTCGGGGACAGTGGAGAGAGGAGTGGGGTCAGTGATTAAGGAAGAGGAAAAGAGGGAAGAGAAAAGACAAAGAAGGCGTACAAGGAGAAAAGGAAAGAAGAAAAGTGTAAGGTTAGGGGTGGAATGTACTGTTCATTTCCGCCGTCCGCCACAAGAGGGCGCTGCGATCGATCGACCATGAATTAAATGAGACGAGACGGACAATGGCGTCCAGTAGGGTCGCTGCAGCCGATGCAAGGACGCAAAGATAGAGAGGCAACCTTTCATGAAGCTGTTTCTTAAGTGTAAGAAGAAGACTCCATTAATCGAACTTTTAGCTCTCTTTTCTGTCCAACCCCTCTCTATTCTTTATAGCTTTACTCTCTCCTTCTCTCTGTCTTTTATACCTTTCTTCTCTCTTTCTCTCTCCCCCTCCTCTTTTTGTCCATCCTCCCGCTTTTCTCTCTTTCTTATCTCTCGCCTTCTTTTCTGCTAGGGACCTCTTCTCTTTCTCTCATACGTCCCTTTCGTCCTCTTCCAATCCTTATTCTCTACCCCCGCCTCTTTTTTCTATACCTTTCTCTTCTTTTTCCTCCACTTCTCTCTCTCTCTCTCTCTCTCTCTCTCTCTATCTCTCTCTATCCTTCTTGTCTTTTCCTTCTGCTCTCTTTTCTCGTTACGTTCTTCTGCTTCTATACCTCGCGACTTTCGCTTAGCTCCTTTCTTTCACCGTCTCTGTCTATTTTTCTACCTTTCGCTTCCTCCCACTTTTTTCTTTCCAATTCTACCTCTCTCTTCCCTTGCTCTCCACATGCCTTTCCCTCCTTATCTCTCTGTTTCTCTCTCTATGTCTTACCCGTTCAAAAACTCCCCTCTTTTCTCCATGTTCTCTTATATTAGTTCCGCTATTTCACATTGCTACCTACCGTAATCGCCTCTTATTTTTCCAGCCACTGCCTCCTACTCATTTCTTCTTTCCTCCCACCCTCTCATTTGCTTTACTACCAAACTTCAAACCCCGCTCTCCTTTGATATGGACATACTCTCTAAAAATTGTATAAGCATGGCCTACTGTTATATCACGTTGAAACACAGGTTCTCGCACGATCACCGAAGTTAAGCAACGTTGGTTTGGTCACTACCTCGATGGGTGACCGATTGGAAACACCATATGCTGTAAGCGTGGGTAAGTGATTATTATGGCTTAAGGCCACGTCACGTTGAAACACAGGTTCTCGCACGATCACCGACGTTAAGCAACCTCAAGCATGGTCAGTACGTAGATGAGTGTGTGCTTAAGTTGTTATTATAGCTTACGAATTAAATTGAAACAAAGGTTCTCGTACGATCATCGAAGTTAAGCAACATTTGTTTAGTCAGTACCCAGATGGGTGACTGTTTGGGGGACATCAGGTACTGTATGTTTGGATGTGTCAGCTGTTTAATGGATAACAGCACAGAATCGTAATTTAGAGATTCCAATTCCAGTTGTGTACTTTATATTCACTTACGCGCAAATAACCTTGGGAAAATTATGAAGCCACCTCTTCGTTCCCCAGCTATGGGTTAATTAATATGTATCAGTAAAAATCATTACTATCTCCTAAGACTACTTACAATGTAAAATGTTTTTTGGCTTTGAATAAAGAGTAAAATGTTGATAAGCCAATCAACCATCAACAGAAATAACTACTCACAGACTGCGAGTATAGCTTGATTATTTTGATATTTTAGCTTAGTCTGACACAAGACCAAAATCGGAGAGCACTGTTAATGTTTGAACGCACTACGGTGGGAATAGCGAAGATTTTTTTGTATTGTTCGAGAATCAAGCATATTTATTACTTCACGTAACTTAATCTATCACAAGCCCAGATTTGAATGCTACACTATGACTGGACATACTTTCGGGCAAGAGCAGTGTGACTTTTCTCAACACACTGTAACAAGAAATGTAATCTTTATGATCAAAAGGCTATAAAGTACGACACAAAGGTTTATTTGAACCGCTACGAAAACTTGAATTATTTTTGGAACAAATTTACTGGGAACAAATCGCATACAGATAGAAAATTAATGGAGCACGTGCACAAAAATAGAAAGTTGCTTAAGACAAGGATGCATCTTCTCGCCGGATTTATTCAGCCTATACTACAAGACGATCTTAAGAGTAATTGATATCCTACCAGGATTTATTATCGACGTACACAGCGTGTGGATAGCAGATATAAAAAGAAAACCACATATTAAAAGTAGCAAAGAAAAGCGAGAAAAAAAGAATAATCATTAATTGTAAGAGGGCAATGTATGCTGCTCTTAGAAAGAAGAGCAGACGAATGTGGGATGTTAGAATCAAAGCAGGACAGAAATTTAAATATTTGGGAATTGTTATAACAGACGATAGAAAATGTGACATCGAAAGCGGAAGACGTATTGGAATGGTAAATAATGACATCCAAAAGCTAAGCAAAGTAATAAGAATTAGGAAAATTCCGTTAGACACACAGAAAAGAGTTCTGAATCGCTCCTACTGCTCCTCTAGAATCTGGACCATAGCTAAGTTAAATAGCCAGGGGGATAAGAGGTTCCCCTGTTTAACCCCTTGTTGGGCGAGGGGATCAGATCTCTCCCGATCTGCAATCTGCTAGAGCTGAAGTACGATCAAAAATAGTTCAGAAGGAGGTCGGGGACCCCATTCTGCCGAAGTCTGCCAAGGAGCGCCTTGTGCGAGATTGAGTCAAACGCCTTCCGAATGTCCACGGATGCGACCACTAAATTTTCGTTCTTACATCGGGCTTCGGCGATAGCCGCATGAAGCTTAAGGACCTTGTGAACTATCCCGTCAAGACTCTGAAACCCGACTTGGTCCTGATTCGGCAGGGATGCTTCAAGGCGACTACCTAACACTCGTTGGAACACTTGCGAAAAGTAATTTCCAATAGCAATAGGTCAAAACTCCAGAGGATCTCCGGGCACTTCCACCTTCTTGATGAAGGTCACCCGAGAGGTGAACATGTTACCGGCTTTACCACTGGAAGGAGGCTGACCTTTTAACAATAGCAGATTACAAAGCAGGGTGATGGCCTCTACGGGAATATCCCGTAAGATGTTGAGGCGGAAGCCATGAGGTCCGCGGAACGAATCTTGCCAAATGACATTGAATTCTTGACAGGGTCTGTGTGTGTGTGTCTGTACGATCGGATTTCCTACATTTTTCAACCGATTTCAACAAAACTTCACAGGTCTGCGTAAAATTACCTTGCGGTAGTTCTGACAGCGCCAAAATTTGGAAAAACACAATTGCTTTTGCACGAAATCAATTTGAAAACACGATAAAACACGATTCTGTCGCCAGAATGAAAGGGGGACAACTCATATCGAGTTATACTTATTATAAAACCCATGTTGTTTGTGTGTATGTGTGTGTGTGTTCGTTTATATATGGGATCGGATTTCCTACATTTTTCAACCGATTTCAAGAAAACTTCACTTTTTTTGGCAGGTCGTGTTTCTTATTGTCTTGCACACCTTTTTCTTTATTTTTAGATTCAGAATGCTTTCAAAATTCCATTTACAAGACAATTGTTTATAATAAAATTCTATTATTTCGGTAGACTCATAACGATTGAAAACAATGTTTTTGTTTGAGTTTGGGTTTGACCAATTCGTAAAAAAAAACGAAAAAACGATAATTAAGACAGAATTAGAAAAAACTAATTAAGACATGCGTTTCCGTTAACCTTAAACAATAATCTTTGTCAATTTTATTTTTCAGTCTTTATGACGGTAGATACTTGATCTATCTCTTACTGTTACTTCCCCGGGTAACGCCGGACTCTCCTGCTAGTATATAATAAATGAAACAAAATAAATAAAAGCAATATTTACATTTTTCAGTTAAACTTAAAATCCGTTCATTTTTTTAAAACGCGTCATCTTTTGAGTTCACAATGTTAAGTTTTCAAAAACTTGCTTGTTAATTTTAGACCAAGGGTTCCCAACCGATTTTGGGCCATGCCTCACTTTCTGTTATATTTCCGTGTGAGTTCGTTTCAAACATCCTCGTCGCCACTGTTATATTGCGTGCTAAGGGAATAAATACATAACGCCAAGTGGATACAAGAAGAAAGGTTTATTGTACACAACAAGTACAATATGAAACACGGTTATACACACAAGTCAATCTAGTAGTGAGTGCCACTAATTGGAAGGTCGGACGTGCTTGCGTTGTCTCGCTCGCTCGTCTTTGAGTCTCTCGTAGACGGTTGACTTTATAGGTACTTGCTACCTATAGTGTGATCATTCATGGGGGTGACTGGTTATTCCATTACATCACTTTGGTATTTCTAAAATTTTGGTACCGCCCTGTAACATTTAATTCTTACATATTCAAAATTTTACTGCAATTCATGTGAAGGAAACTTAAAAAAAAACATTAACTTGGTTTTTAAACAAGCCTCCAAAGACCATGACGTCCATGAAAGAGAAAAAAAAACCCCAAAAAACAAAAAAAAACCCAAAAAACAAAACAAAAAGACAGTTAAATATATATAGTTTTCAAAACATATAATAAAGAACTGAAAGGCAGAAATATAAAATATTTGAATGAAAGTTTATTCTATGATATACTTTGATCATTTTAATCATAAAATAATAATGCAAAATGAAATTTGAATTCTGCTCGCAAAATTTACCCAGCATTTACAACGAGGCCATCCTGAGTGAACTAGAAGTTTTAACATGATTTATTGTTAGTGAACATAATCTTAACAACATGCAGGGTTCTCTGGGTGTGCTTTGTGAATTATGGATATCGTCCAAAGTGACTTCTTCCCACGGGGCCAGACGATCAATCAGCCCCTGCGACGTTTCCTTCTCCCAGCGTGCGAGAATGGACGAGCGTTGTGACAGGAGAAATTGTGGCTGCTTCACCACGACAATGTAACTTATCATAACGCCCTGAGCATCCGGCAATTTCTGGCCGAAAAGAACATTGCCGTACTGGAATAAACTTCCCTATTGACCTGATCTTGTTTCAGTTGAGTTTTTTTTTCCCCAAAGTCAAGGGGATCATCAAGGGGACACGTTTTTGAAGGCGTGGTGCCCATCAAGAGGGCCGTAACGACGGAGCTGAAGTGCATCCAAGAAGAATCTATCCAGCAGTTCATAGAAGCATGTCAGTGAAGGATGGAAAAGTGCATTAGACTTGAGGCAGGTACTTTGAAAAAGAAAAACCATGTAGTTTGTTGTTTGGAATTGAAAGAAACTGTGACCCCCAGACCCGTTACTTTTCAGACAGACCTTGTAGGGTATGCAGATAACATAGTATTGATAGAAGACACGGAAATAAAACTGCATGAACTCCTGGAGAAGGTAGTAAAGGAAAGAGAGAAGAAAGGACTAAACCCAAATTGTAAAAAGACGGAAAGTATAGTTGTCAGCAACAGGAACAGCCCAAGATGTGAATTACGAATTGGTGATGCCAAAATTATGCATGTACGAAAAGTTAGATATATGGGAAATGCTTTAACAGAGGGCGAAAAATATGATTCCGAGATGCGAAAGCGTTTTTGAATCTTTCGGGATGATTGCAAAATGCTTTCCCCTCCCCATTTTGTTGGTAGAAGCACGCAAATGCACGCTGGGATTTTTTCCTAGCCAATAAAATAGGACAGTTCTCAGTTTCATCGGTCTCAGTCCCGGTCTGTCCTGCCTTGAAGTCAGAATGCTACGTTCGCTTGTCCGAACATGCTTTTGTGTGTCAAACCCAATTCTTAGTCTCTGAACGCTTTGCCATAGTACTGTTACTTTGCCTTATTACTGTTAATTTGACTTGCATATATTTTTTGTTTGCTTTATATTATGTTTTGCACTGTTCTTTATTCTTTTCTTTTTCTTGTTATTGCTTATTGCAAACGTTGGCAATTCTGTTTGTTGGACATTTCTGTTACTTATTTTGTATTTGACTATGCGTACTCACGACACAATATTATCCCTCCAATATAGCAGTGACATGTGGACATTCTCCTCCCAGAGACATGAAGCAAAAGACATGTGGTTCGCCAGACAGATACTGAACATGTTAATACCGAAGAAGTTTTAAGAGAAATAGAAACAAGAATATTTAAAAAAAAAAAAAAAGAATTAGACAAGTGAAATGTCCTGGAATTTCAATGAGTAAAAAAAGGGTTTGGAGAATGTGACACTCACAAGATATATTGAAGACAAGAGAGAAACAACGAGTAACCTACCTACATTATTTTAGGTCCTGAGAGGGATGGTGACAAAGCAAACCTTACTAAGACATGCAAAGGATAGGAAGTCGTGGAGGGCTATGATGGTTATATCGTGAAGGGATTTATGCAACAAACATATTCGACAAGATCCAAAAAAAGGATCTGTAATTTAATCAGTCCTGAATTGCCTTCTCGACTTCAGACACTTTCTCATAGACGTGATGTGGCTTCCCTCTCTCTTTTCTATAAATATTGTAGAATAGGGCCTAAGACGGATAGTGCCAAAGCGAACCTTGCTAAGATCTGTAAAGGATAGGAAGTCGTGGAGAGCTGTGATGGTTATATCTTGAAAGGATGCCGCAAATAGATGACGATTATTCTGAATCTTTACATAGCGACGAAGTCTCCAAAAAGTAACCAGCACCAGTTATCCTATTTCGCCTGATAGCATATATAAGTCGGTAGGCAAGCCCCTAATGCATAGGCTATAAAGCGATCACCAAGCTGATCTATCAATAAAACTGTAAATATTGTATCGAGCCAACGTTTTTCCTTTTTCTATAATCTTTATTATTCCTGTTGTTCTGATTTTTGTCATGCTTTCATCGTTAAAACCTTAACTGGTCTACTTACAGTATCCAACCAAAACAAAAATCCTGCCAAGTCTGTCTATGTCTAACGAGAAATCTGCCCTTCCCCCATTGCCATACACAGGAGGGGTGCTTTTCGAGCATTATATCCTAGCCTATGTATTTTTAATTGGACTAAAGCCAATCGTTTAGAAAAAAAATTCCGAGCTCATAGCGTTTAAATATTTTGTGATGTTGGACGGTTTCGCTTGTCACTTTTGCTATGTCAAAAGAAATCTCGTTATCAATTCCAAAAATTCTCGTTATATTCGAGACTTCGTAAATGCCGGTAATAGTAGTAACGCCTTCTAATAATATCCTCACTAGTAATACTTGTTCAAGTAGTAATTGCCAAATAGTATAATGATCAGAAGTGAATCATAACCCGTACAGTAGTAGAGTAGAAAGAGTGAACCGTATAGCAATAGTGGATAGACAAAAAGAGTGAACAGAAATCAGCTAGTCGTTAAGCTACTTCCTATTTATTCACTTCCTTTATGATCACGTGGTCTACTCAATAATGAAATCTACCGTATTGTTCACTGGCGATCTAGTTTGAAACCACAGTGTCGGCAACGAAACTTACTCTTATACAACAATTTGACGCTATCGAGTTGAATTTGAATTTCTTTGGGCAGGTCAGGATCACAACTAACACGGTAGGGGGAAAAAGATGGGTTTCTTAGGCTTTCATTTTTTCTTTGTCGCAATATTTGCACTTAATTAGGGTTTTAGCTGTGTTGTATGTTTCCACATTGTTTTGAGAATTTTTAAATTCATTAATTAATTCTAATTGCTTCAAGAATTCTACATTTGCTTCTAAATTCAT
Source organism: Acanthosepion pharaonis (assembly GCA_903632075.3). NCBI lineage: Eukaryota > Metazoa > Mollusca > Cephalopoda > Sepiida > Sepiidae > Acanthosepion > Acanthosepion pharaonis. The sequence continues at coordinate 210,887 of CAHIKZ030002783.1, read as the reverse complement.
ATCCTTCATTTGTAGCCTAGGATCTTATGTTTGTATGTAACGCCAGACATGTCTTCAATTATTATTAGAACGATTAATCCGTTTTCCATAGACATTTCTCTCGAACTCAGTTTTTCAAATTCGCAATATCTTGACGCTTCTTTCAATCTGTTTAAATATTTGTGTTCTGTCTATTTTCCAGATATTTTTTTATCCCCCTATGCAATAATCAGCTTTTTTTTTTGTTCTTTTTTTTGTGGTCGCATGTTTCTTTTTATAATGTTTGTGATGTTGGACGTCTTCGCTTGTCGCTTTTGCTATGTCAAACGAAATCTCGTAATCACTTCCAAAAATTCTCGTTATATTCGAGATTTCGTAAACGCCAGTACTAGTAGTAACGCCTTCCAATAATATCTGCACTAGTAATACTTGTTCAAGTAGTAATCGCCAAATAGTATAATGATCAGAAGAGAATCGTAATCCGTACAGTAGTAGCGAGATTGAACGTATAGCAATAGTGAATAGGCAAGAAGAGTGAACAGTAAAGGTATATTCATCACGCTTCTTCCTATTTATTCACTTCCTTTATGATCATTTAATAATGAAATCGCCCGTGTTGCTCGCTGGCGATCTATTTTCAAACCACAGTATCGGCAACGACACTTACTCATATACAATAAAATAAGTCATCGATCTGGCCACGGTACCATAAAGCATTCATTAGTAAGCTAACCCTGCAAAAACACATGTCATGATTTCAATTCTCACTAGGTGCCGCATGCTTGTTTTTGCGCCTGCGTGTTTTTTCGCGTGTGTGAATGTCATCGGTGGATGCCCTATATTCTGTTTTCATTTGCTAAGTTTAGCAATTCGGAGATCTCTTCAGAAAGCATTTATCTACATTCCGA
>CAHIKZ030002783.1:187500-205000 GCA_903632075.3 Acanthosepion pharaonis | reverse complement strand
AAAAAATAAAAATATTTGTTAAAAAACTAATATCAAGTTAAGTATTTAAAATAACATAATCGAAGAACAGTGAAAAAAGATTATTTGAAAAAAAAAGTTTAATACTTATTCATTTATTCAAATACTATGGCTGTTCTATTTGTACTTTCACACACACATAAACACACGCATATATGTATGCCGTGACAATATTTAGCGGCAAACTTAAGAGGATCCTCCGGCACAGACGTTCGCCGCGGCACGGCGTTGTTGAATCACTGTCTTAGCCGGACCATTCTTTGGAAGTCTACAGAATCCTCCCCATACGATTTCTAGCCAACTTGGGCCCGATGACAGGGCGCATTATCCTGTAAATATAATCTACCTTTTGGGGGTTACATGAGGTTCTTGAACGGGTATAAATGATCACCATACATTGCAACTTAGTTGTCATTAGTCAGTATGCAAACACGTGTAACGTTAACGGAAACTACACGATTATGGAACAACCTGTATGGTGCCTGGTTGGCAAACAATGTCTATTCCCCATGCGGCCTGTGCTACAAACAAACCCTATCATCAGCGGAAAAAATGCGAGTGAAGAAACTGATAGCATAGAACTTACGGTTACATCTAGACATTTTAACTGTAAAATAATGAAACCTTGCCGCTAACCTAGTACTGCGCTTAAATTAAGTCTAGGTACCAAAGAAGAAAAACTTATCAGAACAATTGCCATGAAAATATTTATAGAAAAGGTGCGAGCAGCTACGTCACGGCGTTGGGAAATCCCTAAATTATACGAGTGGCCCAATTTCTATTCATATTTTCTATCCTATCTTTGTCATTGCTCTTGATTTTAACCTAAAATTCAGCGACTTTATTAGGATATGGTTTCCTTCTGACTATAGGGATGTAGAAGGCGATTATCTGACGGCCGCTTAGTGACGTCGCTTCATTCAGTTTGTTTACAGCGACCAAACCGAGTGGGTGCCTTTTTTGTCTGAGCCAAGGATCCGGGGCTGAGGCTAGATCTACCTTACCCAACAAATACTGCAGTTTACAAATCCATGGTGCCTTTGGAGATTCTCTTTCTCAGACACAGAAAAGAAACTCCGACTAGCAATCTTCTATTTGGGGAAAAAACCCAAAACTCACCAATTTCCCTTCGTAGAATATATCCTCGCTTGGGAAATAGTAGCTGAATCCGTCCCTTTTGAATCTGGAGTACGAAACACGACTTCTACAGAAACACAGAAGAATCTCCACCCTTTTCGTTCTTCCTTATACTTTCCTCGCTGTGTAAATATATGTGATATATTATTCTCTTCGCAGGACACGTGTATATTTGCATATATAGTTTTGTGTATGTCTTAGTATTATAAAAGTGTCTCTGAGAACAAAGTATTCTTGTCATTCGTTTTCCTTTCAGTCATTCCATTACATCCGTGAGATAAGATGTTATTATATCAAGGAATAAATAATGCCCATAATGGGGGAAATACAAATGGGAGAATAATTTAATTTCTCACCATTTTAAGTTTGACTATGAGTATGTCACTATAAAATCATTGTTTTTTATATTACTTGACGGGGATGAAGAGTTATTCTTTTAAAATATTACTCTTCACCTAAGCCGGTATTTTTCTTAACAATATGTGGCTTAACGTTTGTTTTTTAATACGATTGTTCAAACAAAACAAGGCACAAGAGCCCCTCAAGATAGATGGTTACTTGGGTTCTTATATGGAGGATGTAAGTGTAGATTAACAAATATATATAGGATAAATTACTCTAGATTTAAAGAGTGTGAGATTTTAGTGATTAGGAAAGCATCCTCTCGGGAGTCTGTTTCACGAAGGAGCGGTTCTCGGGAAGAAGCTGTTTGCGTAGAACATCCTACATATCAATGGAATACAAAGGTGATGTGGATGTGGATGATTCAACCCCGAGAATGTGGCTTGCTGGCTCCTATGTGTAAGCGTCTAATCTGGGGAAATTTGCTGTGCAAATGTTGATAGCGATAGGCTTGTAATGTGTTTGTCTGTAGTAAATAGGCTGTATTTTCAGAATAAGTCTCTCTTCACATGACTCCCTGGGTTTGGAACGAACTTGATGCGCCACTCTTCCAAGTGGAAATGACTCCAGCGCCTTTAAACGTTCAGCGTTTAAATACCGGATTTCTTGCCGTCCTGGGTATGACGATAAACTACGTCCGCATCCTGGGTATGACATTAAACTACATCCGCATCTTGGGTATGACGATAAACTACATCCAACAGCAAGAACTCTTATCAGGAGGTTTTGAGGAGCATGGAACAACCTCGTAATTGCTGGTGTTCCCAGGTCCACCCTGAACCGGGGTGGTAACACCTGTTAGGGTCCCAACTATGGCAAATAGTTAAACCCCAAATTAGGGTCAAGACACTATGAAAATATAAAAAAATAAGTTTTAATACCAGCAATAATTTTTTTGAAGGAGAAAATATTACCAGCAATAAATTTTTGAAGAACAATATTACCAGTAATACATTTTGGAAGGGAAAAAAAAAACAAACATTACCAGCAGTATATTTTAGGAAAATATTACCAGCAGTACATTTTTTAAGGAAAAATATTACCAGCAATAAAAATCTTGTCGACATTAAATAATCTATTGAGGTTGATATGACGTAAACCAATCCAAACCAATATATACTGAGACAGACAGACAGATAGATAGATAGATAGATAGATAGATAGATAGATAGATAGATAAAAATATTATCAGCAATAAAAATCTTGTCGGCATTAAATAATCCATTGAGATGGATATACCGTAAAACAAAACAAACCAAACCAAACTTAACCGGATTTCTTGAGGTTACTGAGAAATAAACAACTATTTCAGCCACCAGGCAACCAATTTTCTCCCTATGTAAATATTCTGATTCTTACAAGATCGAATCTTAATTTGTTCAATTGTTCAGCCGAGACATTTGACATGCGCATGCGTCGCTTGCACCTGATCTGCATAAACGTGCTTAATCAAAATGGTTGACGTTCCTCAATTTGTAGTGAATTATTTATTAATGGCGAACTTTGCATAGATTCTATTACGCTATGAAAATATCGTAGGCGTCAACTTTGATAGGAAATAATTTTGTTTGGCGATTTTGGGCGGTAAGTAAACTGAGGTTGGAATTCGCGGATTTCCCCAGTTCGAGTTAAGATTCGGAAGTTCCGGCCCAACGCTTATTTGTACAGCATTTCATCGTTTACTTGCTCACTAACTAACCTGTGATATTTTAAGAACGATTTATTCAAGAACCAGCAAGGTTACTTGTTGTTGTGCTTCGCAGACCTTTATTTATTACAGAGATAAACTCATGCCTTAAACTGGCGTAAAATGGTATTAGCGAGCGCAAGAAGAAAACATTGAACATCAACTGCCAGAAGACAGGATGCATGGTTGTTCGCAAAAGGATGAACCCGAAATGTGAATTAGAAATTGGAGATACCAAAATCAAACAAGTGTAGAAATTTGAGACACTGGGATCCGAAAACACATAGAGATGACCAAAGATGCATATGATGATGAGGAGGAGGAAGAGGTGATGATGATGATGATGATGATGATACTTGGGAGGAGGGTGATGATGAACTTCCAAGTTTAATTCGACGTACGACGGACTAACAATTCAGATGCTATCAGTCTAAGTGTAGTCACCACTTCTCCAAAGACAATAGATTAAATAATTTTTTTTTTATAAATATTGTGAGTTTCTGTAAATTAATCTGAATAATTTATTACCAGTTCATTCATGTAACATTTATAAAGAAGCTTTTTTTTTTTTGCCCCATGGGGAATTCATTGACATCGCGAAAAACTATATAAATTTAAAGATATTAAATAATTCTAAAGGCATTCCATCTAGAGAGAAAGAAAACCTTAATTTAAAAACCTCCACTGTATTGCGGTCATATCCAAAACACGGAAAAGCTTATAGAAGTCAAAAAGAAAACCAGAAGTGGAGCCCAGAAGGCGGCTGGCTTTCAACACTGTTAACTTCTGCAGCCAAGGCGTCCCCAAATTTAATGCCCTTCATTCCTTTGGATGTTGTCGGGACTGTCGAGAGCGGGTGCACGCAGCCTGGGCAGAGCACGTCCATCATTTACCGTCATCCACACCTGCGCCCTGTAGAGGTCACTTCAATCTCGTCAAGAAAGGACTGAATTTCAACCAAACCGGAGAATGGGCGAAGGTGGATATCTGGCGCCTCATAACCAGCTGCTTTGGGTACATGGAGCTAGATAACCCAGGAAGAGAGTCCGTTTAGGAAAAGGGAAATTATGATTTTAAACCTTCACTGCCTTGCGGTCAAATCTAAAACACGAAAAAGGCAATGGAATTAAATGCAATGCGACAGAAAACCCGGAAAGGAGTCCCGGAAGCGTTTGGCTGTCAATACTGACAACTTTCCGGAAACACCTACAGTCAAGCCGTACACAAATATAATACCTTGTATTCCTTTGTATTTTGTCAGTACGACCGAGGGGGTGTAGTCTGGGCAGCGCACGACCTCTATATATCGTCGCTTGTCTAGAAGGAAAATTCTGAATTCAAACCGCCTGCTACCGTGTAAATTGTGCCTCTTTAACTTCTGAATGGAAAGACGTGGTAACCTTAATACCCCCGGTGCAAAACGAACAGGCAATCCATTGCACTATTCTGTTTTCAATGTCTGTATGGACCACAATTCCAACTTGTTGAGAAATATTGGATTAATACTACACACAAAAGGCAATGGCTGAACATCGGGAAACATAAGGAAAAAAATATTTCCTGTAAATAATATGCGGAAATAACCACTCGTTGCCTGATGAAGGTCGCAAAACCCTAAACAAGTGTAGCAAAAAATAATGAAAACAAAGTATATATTTTTTTTTCAAATCCACATTATAACCAAAAACGTTTGCGTCTACTCTCGTCTCTTTAAAATATACACTTTTTTCTCGCTGAACAACTATAACATCTTTATATATATATATATATATATATATATATATATATATATATATATATATATATATATATATACTAGCAGTAGAGCCCGGCGTTGCCTCGGATGTAACAATAAGAGATAGATCAAGTAACGACCATCATAACGACCGAAAAATAAAATTGACAAAGATTATTGTTTAAGGTTGACGGACACGCATGTCTTAATTAGTTTTTTTTTTTTTTTTTTTACATCAATTGGTCAAACCCAAACTCAAACAAAAAAATTGTTTTTACAATCGTTATGAGTCTACCGATTGAATAGAACGTTATTATAAACAATTGTCTTGTAAATGGAATTTTTAAAGCATTAAAAATAAAGAAAAAGTGTGCAAGACAATAAGAAACACTACCTGCCAAAAAAAAGTGAAGTTTTGTTGAAATCGGTTGAAAAATTTAGGAAATCCGATCCCATATATAAACGAACACGCATAACACACAAACAACCTGGGTTTTATAATAAGTATAACTCGATATGAGTTGTCCCCCTTTCATTCTGGCGAAAGTGATGCCTCATAACCGTGTTTTCAAATTGATTTCGTGCAAAAACAATTGTGTTTTTCCAATTTTTGGTGCTGTCAGAACCACTGCAAGGTAATTTTAAGTAGTCCTGTGAAGTTTTGTTGAAATCGGTTAAAAAATGTATTGAAATCCGATCACACACACACACAGAACCTGGGTTTTATAATAAGTATTATATATATATATATATATATATATATATATATATATATATATATATATATATATATATATATATGTATGTATGTATGTATCGGCCCATAAATTTTGTCTAGGATTTGTCTTTAGGCAAACGCTAGAAGAAGGTAACTTCAAAAACAACTCCACCTCTGACAGGAGGGACGGGGTAACCGCAACATCCCCGGGGGCAAAAGGAATCGGCAAGTCATTGCATTATTTTGCCTTGAATGTCACCATGAACCACAATTTTGAGATGAAGTGGGTGGTGACTACAGCGACGAAAAATGCGCTAACTGAATAGTTATAGAGATCTATTAAAAATTGTTCTCTTATGGCACTTCGGCGAATTCGGTTTTCCACAACTTCCTATCCTTTGTAGCTCTCAGAAATGTTTGTTACTAGATTAACGCTCCTTGACCTTGATCCAACATCCATTTACACAAAGAGTTTATTTGCAGTTTCCTTCTGCCGTTCTTGGCTTCAATGTGTCTTGAGAGTATCAAATTCTCAGAGCCCTTTTTCCTCAATATATGTTCCAGTGGCAATAGGTCAGCCTTGCATGGTTCAAGGTCACCAGTGAGAATCAACATTCCGACCAATGGCTTGTAAGATTCACCTGCGAAACACATCGGGAATTTTTTCGTAAAATTGGCATAAAATTCATTTATGTACCCTGCATTTATTTACTTAATATACAGTCTGGCACAAGGTCACAATAGAATGATTCGAAATAAGCAATGGCTTATAAGTCTTCCTTTAATCATTTCACTCCAACCAATACCACTAAGACGCAAGAGTTTACTGGGAGTGAAAGAGAATGAGGAGATTTTAGTGAGGAGAAAAGACAATAAAAGAACAGGTTACAGGACGACAGAAGATGGCGATAATGCCACTAAAACGCAAGGGGTTACTGATAGTGAAAGAGAATGAGAAGACTTTAGTGAGGAGAAAGGACAATAAAAGAACAGGTTCCCGAAGACAGAAGATGGCGATAATGCCACTAAGACGCAAAGGGTTACTGGAAGTGAAAGAGAATTAGAAGACTTTAGAAAGGACAATAAAAGAACAGGTTTCAGGAAGACAGAAGATGGCGATAATGCCACTAAGACGCAAAGGGTTACTGGAAGTGAAAGAGAATTAGAAGACTTTAGAAAGGACAATAAAAGAACAGGTTTCAGGAAGACAGAAGATGGCGATAATGCGACTAAGACGCAAAGGGTTACTGGAAATGAAAGAAATGAAAAAGACTTTAGTTTCAGAGAAAGGACAATAAATTTTTTTTTTTTCTCAAGACAGAAGATGGCGATAATGCCACTAAGACGCAAAGGGTTACTGGAAGTGAAAGAGAATTAGAAGACTTTAGAAAGGACAATAAAAGAACAGGTTTCAGGAAGACAGAAGATGGCGATAATGCCACTAAGACGCAAAGGGTTACTGGAAGTGAAAGAGAATGAGAATACTTTAGAAAGGAGAAAGGACATTAAAAGAACAGGTTTCATGAAAGACAGAAGATGGCGAGTTCAAATACCGGCGAAGTTCAACGCGTTCACGCAGTAATATACTTGAATGAATGTATAAATCCGTGTCTTCTATCCACACACACACACACACACACACACATTTAAGCATATATTATTAAATATAACAGACAATGAATGTATGTTATGTTTGATCATGTGCCGTTCTAATATTCCAATGTTTGCATTAATTTCTGGTGAAAAAATGGTGCCAAAAATTGTCCATTTGGATATGTTTTTATTAATTTCGTCCTAAGCTTTCAGCTCACATGAGCCATCCTCAGAGTGGTTATACAGGCATGAAACAAAGATATCTACAGTCAAAGATGATATTTTGTTATTTTGACATAGTAGATCGCTATGCAATGACAACCGTCGCGAAATGGCAGACGCAGATCGTAAATTCAAGATGCGTTTCTATGACATCATACCTCACGATAGACCGAAGTATTACAACAGAACGAATGTCTAGATGCAGTGTAATGTGTTGTGGCTGCTTTGAAAAGCAATTTTGTTGAGTGTGAGTTGATTCATTTTAATGTAGATGACCTCCAATATCTGAAGGGTCTTTTTACTGTGCGTATCTGCGAGTATTATTATGTTATCAACTAATATCTGTCCAATATTATGTACATGGCTATATATATATTGTGGGGCTATTCTTTTATTACACACACTCACATTCGAGTCCGTAATTATTGTTGTAGGAAAAAATATACCAGGGGACGCGTATTTTCTATGTAAACAGAACCAGCATTCCTGCAAAAATATGTTGCATCGAAATATTAATACATTTTTGGAGCGGAAATATCTATGACCGAATGTAATAACCCATATAAATATATATATATATATATAATTAGCAGACAGTACAGTTTTGCTGTATCATAGCACCTCAGTGCAACTAGACAACCGAATGCCTCAAGCTCGGATCGAAACCCAACAAATTTGGTGTCAGTCAGAGCTTCTATCACTGAGCCACCTTCACTCGACAAAACAAGTCAGCCAAATCTAGCGTATTGCTTATGCAATCGTAAACAAACGCCAAGCAGCCATATTGCTCCATTCATTTTACTGAAGAGCTTCGCATTTACGCAAGTGACCGTTGTTTTTAGATTTAGCTTGTCATTCAACAGTGATCAACTGAAAATATATTTTCAAGAGCTAAATTATGTCATTCGCAGACAGTACTGTTTCGCTATATCACAGCTCCTCAGTGCGACTAGACATCCGAATGCTTCAAGCCACATATCGAAACCCAACAGATTTGGTGTCAGTTAAAGCTGTTCTGTCTGTCTCTCTCTCTCTCATTATATATATTATATTTATATATATATATATATATATATATATATATATATATATATATATATATATATATATATATATATATATATTATATATATATATATATATATATATATATATATATATATATAAGAGGACAATTGGAAAAAAATCTTACTTTTTGCCGAGTTTCATCTTCCGAATTTTCAAGGCAAAAATAAAATCGAAAGGTTTTTGTTGTTATAGTTACATTAAAAAAATCCAAATTTAAAAAGAGACAAGAGAGAAAGCAAATTTACATGAGCCAGAAATAGGCTTTTCTTTCTCTTTTTCAATGTAAAAAATAATATGGATTAATGGATAGCGGCTTGGATTGGGGAATCGCAGAACCGAGTTCGAATTCCAGTCGAATCCATTACATTCATTTACGTGTTAATACCCTTGGGAAAGGTATGAATCCTCTTCCTCCAGCTATGGGTAAAATAGCAGGACAGACTGGGATATATAGCCTATATAGCCTATATAGCCTTGGATGGCAACTGGTCTAGAAGGTCAACTCTGAATTCAAAACCTGCGGAGGGACGTTTGGGGACCTTGTGGCACTTAGTGCACCAGGTTTCTGTATTCGTCCCTTCAAAAAGGGTGGATGGTCACCACTATAATCAAATCTCATGTGCCGATGTCGGTTTCCTGGAAACTGATCTGCTTGTTTAGAATGTTCGCTTTCTTACCATGAGACCCGGGTTCGAATCTACTGTGTCAGGAGACTTCCTGATATCATTGGTCTGGAGGGGGACGATCCCAGCGTGCGGCACGTCTGTAAAGTGCTTGAATACCATACTACGGGTTGACCCAAGCCTTGTGAGTGAATTTAGGTAGACGGAACACTTTGGGACCACCGATAGCTGTGTCGGAAGTCATCGTGACCGAGCTATTGAGTGTGCTGGCATTGTTTAGATTTTTGATCAAGCTAGATAACACTCTCTCTCCCAGAAACTGTAATTAAGGTCTGCTCATGATAGTTGCACTATAAACGTCAGGTGGGCTCTGTGGATGTTGAACAAACACAAATGTGCCTGAGCGAGAGTCTGCAACAGGCATTATCTAAACGGAAATACGCGCATCCTCGAATACGAGTGGGCAGCTATTATATATATATATATATATATATATATATATATATATGTAGTTAAGTAACGAAAATCTTGGTAATCTGTATGGATAATCCCAAAAAACTACGTACATCTTTTTTCATTTATCCGTTTACTTCTCCCATAATTTTTTTTTCCTTCAATTTTCCATATATATTTCCGTTGATTTGACCGATTAAATTTATTTCAATGTATCAATCCTTAAATGTTATCCTCCTCAATATTTAAACTTTGTGATAAATAAAATAAATTTTAAAACTCTCCTTCCCTCTTTATAAACTCGACCATGTCTCTCACATCATTCCTCAAACCCTCTATGTCAACTTATATAAGTTTAATACTGCCCGTCAAAAGTGTAAATTTTAAATTCATTTTTTTAATTTCCCCTTTGAAAGAATGAAAAATGAAGATCCAGAGAAAAATAAAATTCTCTGGTGAAATAAATTATAACAAATGAAAATTAAAGTGTGGTCTTTTTTTTTAAATTAATATATATATATATATATATATATATATATATATATATATATATATATATATATATATTATATTCAATGTGTGTGTGTGTGTGTGTGTGTGTGTGTTACCTTTATAATATTCAAATGAGGACTTCAATCTTTAACTCAATTTTATGTTGGCCGTTGGTTCATCTATTCAAAATAAAAAAGTAATATAGCAAAAATCACAATTTTAAATTTCTGTTCTGTCTGAGAACTATATAACCATTTTATCCGAACTTATAATTGTTGTTAGGGTATTACTATAGTTTCTTTGCATTATGAAGACTGTTTTTATGTAAATATTCATGTCCACTGGCCATTACACACAACTAAAAAAAAAAAAAAAAAAAAGAAACAGAACAGGAATTTAATTTAATAAAATTGCTTCTATTTCTTTTATAAAAAATAAACCGTAAACAATGATTCTGAACTGTTGTTGTGTCATCCCGCCGATTTCCGCCCTTGTCTTGACTTCCGGTATCAAACCCCAGAGACGCTCGGTACTTCTTTTGTGCAATATCCGATTGGATAAGGTTTAGTTAGAAAACATCAACCCGGGCTGTACTGAAAAATGAAGCCTGCGACAAAGAAGTAACTGTTTCAAAATTGACACACTCGCCCTAATAAGAATTCGCAATAAACACGTAAAAGATCTTTTTATTGTTCTATTTATACACACACGCTCTCACATTTTTTTTTAAAATTATTTTTATTGTTAGTTCACCCATATAAAAATAAAAACTAACCACTCCATAAATTTTCACTTATATCATCTTAGATTTTGTAATTGTTAGGAGAAAGAGAAAATGAATTGATTTCATGAGGATTTTGTTTAATCTATAAAGTGAAGTTCATTCATGATAAATTTAGAAAATTACTATTTCTAAAATCGTGATTTTTTTAATTAGTTTTGAAAATTAAATATATATTTTAAATATATTTATTTACACAATTTATATTCGGTAATACTTGTCGATAGTCAATTTGATTTTCTTTTATTCGTGTCGATTGGGGTAGCGTAAAATAAATTTTTTAGAGATCAAAGTTAAATTGCCTAATCTAGATATTGATTATAAAGATTTTTTTACATAAAATCGATATAGATACCAATGAATTAATTGGAATCGTGCCAAAATTTTTTTATTTAAATTTTTTTATAATATTTTCTAAAACAAACATTTCTCAATATAAATAATAATGATAGTGAAATGATGTAATGAATATGCATACTCCTGGGTTCCCCCTTACAGTAATATGATTGGCTGGTGTCAGCCATAAATACAGACTGATGTGGAGGTACAGGAACTACGCCTATTGTCTTCGTCTATTGTCTACGCCTATTGCCTACCACTACGACGAGGACCAGTCCATTACGGTTACCAGCTAGATTGTCCTACCCGGTTACGGTAGTGCAGAACCACTTTGCTACTTCGAACAAATATATCCTTTTCCGTGACATATCATGAACATACAGTCAAAAATTACATAAATATTTTCTACAAAAACCAAATGCACATTAAATATTGAATCAACAAATCATGTTCTTCACTAAAAAGAATCAAATTAATTAACTTCTATAAAAAATTTAAGACAGCTAACCTTATCCTCAAAAACAACACACCTGCTAAGTCAAAAATTACAACGAACGAACATTATCTATGAGTTTAAATGCCCCTTAAAGAAATTGAGTTCCTGATCAGACCGAACTCATAAATAATTACATCGGTCACACAACTACATGCCTATCCAGACGCCTTACATTACACCTATCTGATCCGAGCTCTATTAGAACCCATTTAAACACTCACACAGTCCAAGCAGATTCTATTCGAAACTTACTAGTAGAAAACACAAACATAACGTCATCCACCTGTAAAAAAAGATTAAAAATAATGGAAGCCCTAATAATAAAAAAGAAAAAAAGTCAAAATAAAAATAATTTTAATTACGAAATGGGCCAAATATATATATATATATATATATATATATATATATATATATATATATATTCATGAAAATTTATTTTTAATGGATACCCATATTTGAAAATAGATGCTTTGTTTTTATTTATTAAATAGTATTTTATATTATTTATTAAATAGTATTTATTATTATTCCATCTGGTTTTTGAATATTCAGAAAGGTTTGTATTCAAAAATTAAAATCGGGCTTTGTTTTAGCAACATGTTCTTCGTGGAAAAGCTTCTTATAAATATCATATTCAATGTCAGTTTTTCCCCCATTTTTGAGGTTCGAATCCTGCCGGAGAGCGCATAATATTTCTAATAGGATTTCTCGAATATTCAGGCTAGTACGATAGAATAATAAATAATATATATAAATAAACCCAAAGCGTCTATTCAAATATGAGTATCCATTAAGAATAACGTTTAAAATATGTCGGATTAATAAATAGATAATCCATTCCTAAATATAGATAAATACATATGTTTCACTGATCTCTGATTATTGAAAAGCAAGGCTCAAAGGTTTCTTTATTATATTTGTTTGATATTCAAAAGATTTGTCTTTTCCAATACAGTGTGTATAAAACTGTCTAAAAGATTTTTGAATCCGTTCGTTTTTGCCTAATCTGTTAGAGATTATGAAGGATAATCTGTTGTCTTAATATGTAGATCGTGTATAGTAATTTTGTTAATGTGTTAATTCCCGAAAGCACTAAGTACATTGTTTTAATTCCCGAACATGTTCAGTATATTGTGGCCGTGCTCATATGATCACAGTCATTGGGCAACAAGGCGTCGTGTAATGGTTAGCAAACTCATCTCGCTAGAACAATTACAACTGAGCAGTGAGATCTATCCTCACTGGGTGCTCCATAATTCCGGCCTTGTGCCACACCTAAGCTACGCTTAAAATATCACCACATGAACACGACCACAGTGTGATGACTGTGGTCGCCGATTAAAACGTTTCTATTGCGAAAAAAATCAGAAAAAAAATGACTTTCACAATAGAAATATTAACACTAACAAATACATTTTTGATAATGGCTAACAGAATAACCGAAAGCGCTCGGATCCAAAAATCATTTGGGCAGTTTTTACGCACTGTATGCCCCTAAAATAAATCTCTTATAAGTATGCTAGAAAAATATAATAAAAAGCTTAATCGTAGTATCTTGTCAGTCATCTTTAATGTTTGCCACTCCAGAGATTCGTAAAAAAAAATTCCGTAATTTTCATATGCAATCAATATCACAATGATTTTTTTCATTAACATACATTTAAAAATCATTTTATGACCAGTTACCAACCATCGGTTGAGGAAATACAATCATAGTATTGAAACATGAAAACTTTTGCGTAGCGTTTTAAAATGTTTTTATTATAATCTGTTATAATAGAAATATGATAATAATACATATATTGCTCTACTTTGTATTTTTTACTATTTAAAAAACAAATGGTATGCTATTTTTTTTACTCCATTTGTGCTTTAAATCTATTTTGTGTGTCTTCACATACACACACACACACACACACACACAAACACACATATATGGCAATATATATATATATATATATATATATATATATATAATATATATATAAAAAAAGAACGAAAATTAAGATTTCAGTCGTTCAAAATATTAATTTAAAAACAGGGGTCAATACAAAAAGGAAATTTATATATATATATATATATATATATATATATATATAGTCTTTGAAATTAATTTTCGTCAAATCTCGATCCTAGATAGAAACAAAAAAACGTCTAGCCATTTTCTTGAAGCTTTGTGATACAACGAAACAGTCTGTCTGTGGATGATTACAATAGAAAAGCATCAAACGACTATATTTAAATTTTTTTTGTCATAGATTTTCCTAATGCCTTTGTAGAATATACAGATTTGTATATATATATATATATATATATATATATATATATATATATATATATATATATATGTATATATGTATATATAAATGTAAAAAAACGAAGAAAAAGAAGTCCGTTTTAAACATTAATTTAAAAAAGCTCATCGTGAAGTTGCATCGTGATAAAAAACGCTAAAAAGGTTTAAAAACGTTGAAACAAGATGTACAGTTTTGTAGTGGGTATGTGCATGTTTTCCTAATGTAACACTGCATAATATATATATATATATATATATATATATATTATATATATATATTATAATAAAACATATATAAAACTACTAAAAACCAAAACATTTCAATACTATTCATGTAAAATCAGATGATGGTTGGTAACTGGTGATAAGATTTTTTATTTTACCAACCAATAAATGATTTATAATTGTACAATCATAAAATTGAAACATAAACTATTTTCAATAAATTTTAAATTTTTTAAATATAATATAAAAATAAAAATATATATATATATATATATATATATATATATATATATATATATATATATATATATATATTTATTTATATATATTTTTCATTCATACACGTTTCATTAAATAATATAGACAAGTGTTGTCTATTTATTTTATGTAAATTTTTTCGTAACATCTGATAAGTTTAATAACATTATCGTTAAACGAAAAAAGAAATTCACAATATTGATCCATATTTTTTTAATACAATCTAAGCTTTCGGCTTACATAAGCCATTATCAAAGATGTCAATTACAACAATATATTAAGCAATATACGGACAAGACAGTGATGATAGTCTGTCAATGTTTACATAGATGATTTCTAAGCAACGATAAACACGCGTATATAAGACGCTAGAAGCGAAAATCGCACCGCATCTTATGACGTCACACATGACCACGCGAGAGTGAATTGGAGAAGTATTAAATATGGGAAGCCGTTGGTATAAACCAATGGCTTCTGTTACCAATTATAGACATTTAAGAATATTTGTAGAGATGTCATAATTGATTTTGTTTAAGTTAAAGGTTTTTTACTGTTTTGATGTATAATGCTTCAAGGATTTTTAGTTTTTGTCTATTGTTTTCATGTCGAAGTATAATTACAGTGTGTTTCGACAAGTATTTTACGGAATTGTTATTAAACTTATCAGATGTTATGAAAAAATTTATTAAAATGAAAAATTGAAAAATTTTGCATTATATTATATTATTTAATGAAACGTATTTTATATATATATATATATATATATATATATATATATATATATATTATATTAACCTGGCAAACGCTGTTTTGACAAAAAAAAAAACAAACAAATACGATTTACTCAGACGAAATTTCTTCCGTAATCATATTTTAATAGAAATATCTGGAGAGGAATTTCTGCAGTGTTTTCCTTGTATTTCGCACAAGAGATTTTTTTTGAACGGAGTTTATGTAGAAATTGTTCAAATGAATGAATGTTCGTTCTGAGTTCTTTGGAAAGAAATGCTTTCAGCAAATAGCACTTCTAGAAAGAAGGTAATCAGCATGTTGCAACTCTGGTAAAAAAAGCATTCCTCAAATAGCATTTCGGGAAAACGGTTTTTCTTAAACAGTAATATCTGGAAAGAACGTTTTTCACAGATAGCCCTTCCTGAAAGAAAGTAAATATCAGATAGCATATCTAAAGATGTTATTTATCAAACAGCATTTCTGGAAAGGTCTTCATTAAACTGAATATCTGGAAATAAATTTTTCTGCAGGTTGCATTTCCGGAAAGAAGGTATTCCTCAGATCGCATGTCTGGAAAAAAGTATTGATCAATAGCATTTCTGGAATGATTTAACAAATTATATTTATTGAAGGAAGGTCATAATGAAATACTATTGCTGGTAAGAAGGTATTTCTTATAGTAATGGCCAAAGAACAAAACGACAAAAATTGATGAAAATGCTTACTGAATTTTTAAAATTTTATATTCCTTGGATGTGTGGACAATGCTTACTCTCCACAGCTTTCTTTAATATGTATGAATTTTCCTTTAATATCTATGGATTTTCTTTTAATATTTATGAATATTCATTTAATATCTATGGATTTTCTTTTAATATTTATGAATATTCATTTAATATCTATGAATATTCTTTTAATATGTATGAATTTTCCTTTAATATATATGAATTTTCCTTTAATATGTATGATTATTCATTTAATATGTATGAATATTCCTTTAATATGTATGAATATTCCTTTCATATGTATGAATATTCCTTTCATATGTATGAATTTTCCTTTAATATGTATGATTATTCATTTAATATGTACGAATATTCCTTTAATATGTATGAATATTCCTTTCATATGTATTAATATTACTTTAATATGTATGAATATTCCGTTCATATGTAGGAATTTTCCTTTAATATGTATGAATATTCCTTTAATATGTATGATTATTCATTTAATATGTACGAATATTCCTTTAATATGTATGAATATTCCTTTAATATGTATGAATATTCCTTTCATATGTAGGAATTTTCCTTTAATATGTATGAATATTCCTTTAATATGCATAAATATTCTTTTCATATGTATCACTACTTGTTGAAAATAGTATGTGATTTCCGATGCCTCCTCCTGATTTGAAATTCAGTTTTTCTTCTCTTAGTCGGGTTGCCAATAGAGACACGCGGACATTTGTGGCTTTTGAACTCTTTAAATGATTCTCGGCACAGTTATGGAACTCTTTCATGTTCTTTGTACTTTAAATGAATATTAACTCAAAACTTTCGCATTAAAAAATAAGGTTTTATATCTAGAAAAGCTGGTCTACTGGAAAGAACTAAAAATCCTGAAAATAGCTTACTTTTCCATTTAACCCGTTTAGATTTTTTTTGGGATAATTCCAGTGCCAAAATAGAAAGAATATTAAAAAAAAGAATCATAGGAATAGATGTCTAGATCACGATTTTCTGATAATTATATTTATTTGCTCTCCGGCATGTGGTACTGAAAGCAGGCAATGATTAGTTTAACGTATAACAGGAAGTGAGTACGTTTAAAAAATCTTCCGGAGAACAATTTTCTTACATTGAGCAGATTTTAAATTGTTTGGTTTGGTTTATTTGTTTTGTTTTACGGCATTATCAACCTCAATGGGTCATTTAATGCTGACAACTTTTTTTTTCCTGGTAATATTTTGTTTTATCAAAAATCTATTTCTGGTAATATTTTTTCCTCAAAAATGTATAGCTGGTAATATTATTTTAAATAATGTATTGCTGGGAATATTTTTTTTCAAAAACGTATTGCTGGTATTTTATTTTTTTCTTTAAAAAATTTATTTTTGGTAATAATTTTTTACAGCGTATTTCTGGTATTAAAACATATTTTTACACTTTAATAATGCTTTTTACCTCAGTTTCGGGGTTAACTATTTGCTCATAGCTGGGACC
>CAHIKZ030002783.1:120000-182500 GCA_903632075.3 Acanthosepion pharaonis | reverse complement strand
TCTTTGGATTTTATCAAGGAGCTCAAGGTAAATAGGAGGGGCACCGGACCATATGTGGCAGCAATATTCTAAGCATGGACGAATCGTAGACTAATAGATATGTAAGATAGATTCTGGTAAACCAACTTTGTGAGAGTGCGTTTCCCTGTGTGCCCGCGTTTCAGATCAGTGCCCCCGCCTAACGTGGGTCCATTTAAAACGATCACTATTGGGAGAGTGACACCTGCTCTTACTCTCACGAACTATCAAAGAAGTCAATTAGCTTTCAAGAAAAGAAAAGCATATTAAAAAGGAATCACTTTATTGTTCTCACCTCTTTCACTCGCTCTTTCTCTCTCTACACACACACACACACACACACACACACACATATATATATTAAGGCGTGTATGCGTTCATTTAAGAAGAATATATGTCTAACGAAGAGATATAATCAAGATGGCTAATTTCGAAAGTCTTCGAGGCAAAAACATGCATGCAACCCTAACAATCAAATGTTGATTAAAATCCCTGCAATAAAAGAAAAAGGAACTCAGCCTGCAAAGACGCCACCTGCCGATCGAGGTGACAGCGAAGGAGACAGTTGATTGGACGAAACAAAGCACCTTTGCATTGTCAGACAATACGCATGCGTTGTAGCGCTTGTGGATCACACATTTACCCTCAGGAAATATTTGAGAAACTTTTAAATCGCCTAAACTGTTTATTGTTTGTGGATAATCCTGCGAACGAACGCATATGTGTGTGTGTGTGTGTGTGTGTGTGTGTGTGTGTGTGTGTGTGTGTGTGTGTGTGTGTGTATTGTAAGAATCTATCGACCTTTTATCGATTTGTCGTATTGGGTCTCATTTGATTTTAAAATCATTTTTATTTGAATCGGTCTTTGCCCTAGCGTATACTAGCTCACTGTGAACCATTTTGTTAAGGGACAAGCGCCGAATACACAGACTACTTTTATTAATAATATCGGGGTCTTCTCCTGACCTTATTATTATTATTATTATTATTATTATTATTATTATTATTATTATTATTATTATTCTGCTTTCCCTGACTAAATTCTTTCTTTTATTTTTCATTTATCTCTGTTTGGGCGTCTTCTTTTCCTATCCGCTAACCCACCTGCGACACATCGCTTCTCCCCTCGGGCTAGTGTCTAATGATGTTCAACATTTCTCTGTGGGTCGCCTTAGGTATATTATATTTGTTTCCAAATGTCTTAATGCCATTTACACAAACGTCTATTCATTTAGTAGTTTGGCATTTTCTTTCTTCTTCCTCTTTTTTCTTATTCTTCAATCGATTTTCTTTTTCTCTTCTTTCATTTTCTTTTTCTCTTCTTTCCCTGTTTTCATTCTTTCTTTCTTTCTTCCATTCTTTTCTCTTTCCATATTTTTCTATCAATATTCTTTTACTTTGCTTTTTTCCCCACCTTTTTTTATCTTTGTTCGATTTTCTCTTTTTATATTAGTTTTATTTTCATCGGCTGTTTCTTTCCTTCTTTTTTATTCTTTATTTGCTTTCGTTTTTTCTATCCTTCTATTTTCCCTTCTTTCCATTTTTAGATAATCGTTTTTTTTTTTTTTATTTCTTTTGTTTTTTTATTCTTTGTTTTTGCCTCTTTTTCTTTCCTTCTTCTATTTTCCTTCTTTTTTTCTTTCCATTTTCGTCTCTTTCGTTTTTTTCGCTTTTATTTCCTTCTTTTTTATTCTTTATTTGCCCTCCTTTTTCTTTCATTCTATTTTTCCTTCTTTTTTTCTTTCCATTTTCGTCTCTTTCGTTTTTTTCGCTTTTATTTCCTTCTTTTTTATTCTTTATTTGCTTTCGTCTTTCTTTCATTCTATTTTTCCTTCTTTCCATTTTTGTCTCTTTCGTTTTTTTCGCTTTTATTTCCTTCTTTTTTATTCTTTATTTGCTTTCGTTTTTCTTTCCTTCTATTTTCTCTTCTTTTTCTTTCTTTTTTCTTCTCCCTATTTTTATCTCTTTACATGTTTTCAATTTTCTTTCCTTCCTTTTTTATTCGTTCTTATTTTTCCTTCTTTTTTTATTTTCCTTTCTTTCTCTTTTCCCTTCTTTTTAGTTTTTATCTGTTTCGTTTTATTTTTTCCTTTTTTATTATTTATTCTTTCTTTTACCTTTCCGTTTTTTCTTCTTTTTTCTTTTCTCTTCTTTTTCTTTTTCCATTCCTGTTATTTCTTTATTCTTCATTCATCCATTTTTCTATTCTTCCTTTCTATGTCCCCCTTCGTTGATTTTTTTTCTTTTTCTTTTTCTCTTTTGTTTCAATTCTTTTCATTCGCTTCTCGTTTTTTCTTCTAATTTCTTTATTCTGCAATCGTTCTTTCGCTTTTCTTCTTCTCATTGAGCAGAGCCATAACTGTGGGGCACCCAATGAGGCTTCACCTCCCTACTAAATACTAATGGTAAACCAGACTAGCTCGCTAGCAATTATCCCGTCTAGAAGCGCATAGCACGTCGAATAAGTTGCAATAAAAAGCAAATAAAATTCAAGACGAAAAAAATAACATCAAAATAAATAAATAAATAATAATAATAATAAAAAATAATAAAAAAAAAAAAAAAATGTTCTTTGAACTAGTACAGTTGGACACCATACGAAGGACTTTATCTATATAAAAAAAGTTTTTAATGTAAAGGATATTTATTGGTCAGTGGAAATGTCACGATGCCATTTCATAACCTTAGGTCTCTGGGCGGGACCCAATGAAATTAAATTTTATGAAATAATTGGATAATAATAAGATATGAACAACACCCATCCAGTTAAATGATATAACCTGTAACAATTTTATGGGACTACAAATACAAACTGACAGAACAATCAAAAATGGACCAAAAAGATATTGTTAGTAAAGACCACAAACAAAAAAAAATATTTTATTGATATGGCAGTCCCTGCTGACTGCAATGTATCTTTGAAGATATTCAAAAAGCTGTCAAAATACAAGGACCTTGAAATAGAAATCTCAAAAATGTGGCATATAGGAACATCAACAATCCCTGTTGTAGTTGGAGTCCTAGGATTGGTTGGAAAAAAATTGCAGTAGACTAATTGAAGGGATTCCTTAAAAATTTGCCTCAAATGAGATACAAAAATTGTTCTGAAGAAGTACAGCCCACACTTTACGTAGGGCTTTATCCATGTATTTTTTTTATACAACAGAAATCAAAGGAAATAATAATAATAATTGCACGGTATTGGCACCCACTGAATATGAAACCCAGCATGATATAGTTGACCAATATCTGCACTGGAAAATCTGCAACTTCTACGGGAAGGAAACTGAAAGAAACTGGTATGAACACCACCCAGACCCGGTTACGGAGATAGGACCTGTTACAATTCTATGGGACTACACAATACACACTGACAGAACAATCAAAGCCAACCATTGAACATTGTTATTAAAGACCACAAACAAAAAAAATTTATTTCCTTATTGATATGGCAGTCCCTGCAGACTGCAATGTATCTTTTCCCGATATTCAAAAAGGCTGTCAAAATACAAGGACCTTCAAATAGAAATCTCAAAAATGTGGCATATGGGAACATCAACAATCCCTGTTGTAGTTGGAGCCCTAGGATTGGTTGGAAAAATTCCAGTAGACTAATTGAAGGGATTCCTGGAAGTCCATTCCTCAAAGAAATACAAAAAATTGTTCTTACGAGTACAACCCACACCTTACGAAGGGCTTTATCTATGTAAAATATGTTTTATTTATTTATTTTTTTTGTTTTGTTTGGTCAGTGGAAAATGTCATGATGCCATTTCTAACCTTAGGTCTCTAAGGACCCGGAAAGAAATGTGTACACACCAGAAATCAAAGGAAATGAAATAATAATAATAATAATAATAATAATGATAATAATAATAATAATGTGTTTTCCGTAGCAGGTATATTTTTCTTACTCCCAACAGGTTTTGAATTCAAAGCTATCCATCCCTAAACTGAACTTTCTGCCAAGTTTATCTTGCTGTTTAACCCATAGCTGCCGGGATAAGATAAAGATTCAAGTTTAGATATCTCGGAAGGGAGGGTAAAAGCTGACACCGAAATCCGAAGACGTATTAAAATAGATGCCTTCCAAAAGCTAAGCAAAGAAACCTGCTTTCCTCCCCCAGACCACGTTCTGTCATCAAACTGATCAAGTTCGTCAGGTATGTCACGCGCTGCTATCCCTTGTCTCTCTTTCTCTCTACTCGACCCGTGAGTATCAGATTCTCCAGGCCCTCCTTCCTCCTTACGTGTGCCAGAAACTTCAATTGCCTTTTTCTGATGTTAAGTATAAGGCTTCTACTTCTTTGTAACCTCTCTACGACTTCATTATTGCTCACAGGCTTCGGGAAACCACTCCACTATATAAACACGCAAAAAAGCAACGAGACAGGAAATACCCTTAATATATATATATATATATATATATATATATATATAAGTAGACACTGAGGTCAACAGAAAGTCACAACTGTTTCGTGCTTGAATGCAATCTTCGGGCCATGTGTGTTGTTTGGTGACTCGACTATTTATATTTGTTAGTCACAGAAGCATTATGGGTAGTTAAACCAGGTACTTCCGCTGTATTGTATTATCCTAACGCTTATTGGGTAGGCAGCCAAGCTAATTATAATTCCTATTATCGTCACACGGTGTGGGCCTCATTGTTCCCTTTTATATTCACATATTCTCTGTCCTTGATATGTAGCACTTTTATCCATGAATATATCTTCTTTTTATGTGCCATGTCCTTTCAGGACGTAAGCGATCATGGCTCTCCACCTCCTTCTATCCCTTGAAGCTCTCAGCAAGCTCCTTCCCTCTGCTTCTTCCCCAAGACCACATTCTGTCATCCACTTGCTCAAGCTCGCCAGGTATGTCACGCGCTGCTTTCCCTTGTCTCTCTTTCACTCTATTCGACCCGTGAGTATCAGATTCTCCAGGCCCTCCTTCCTCATTATATACCCCAGAAACTTCAGTTGCCTCTTTTTGATGTTAAGTATAAGCCTTCTCTTTGTAAACTAAGACCTCATCATTGCTCTCATGCTCAGTCCATCAGTTACCCAATATGCCAGAGAATGCTCGACAATTTCCTCACAGATGAAGAGAAGTGTGCTTCTATACTAAGAATACCATGGACAGAGCATGTAAGCAACGAAAAAGTTTTAAGGAAAATGGAAACAAAAAGGACACGTACATAGAATCGGAAAAGGACATTGAAATTTCAGCGACATTGAGAAAAGTAGGCCTGGAAAATTTGGCACTCAGAAGACGTATGAAGGCAAGAGCAGTAGCGGAAAGCAGCCAGTCAGCTATATAAGTAATTACTTAGTTAAATCCCGTGCTGGGCATGACGATAAACTACATCCGGTAGAAAAAGCCTCTGGTCGAGAGATTGGAGTTTTTGAGGAGCATGGAACCACCACTTGCTGTTGTTCTCAGGTCCACCCTGACCCGGGGTGGTAGCACCTGTTAGGGTCCCAGCTATGGGTAAATAGTTGACACCCAAACTGGGAAAAAAAGATGAAAACGATAAAAGTATAAAACATTTTATATTAAAAATAAGTTTTCATAGTAAAAAAAAATAATACAGCAATACATTTTTTTTAAATATTTAAAAAAAAAAATTTCCAGCAATATTGTAAGCAAAAAAAAAAAATTACTAGAAATACATTTTTGTAAAAGAAATTATTAATGATCTCAATAAAATTAAATTTCGGCATTAAATGACCCATAAAGGTGTTGATATACTGCTAAACAAACTTAGTTAAATCCAATTTAAAATTGCAGTGCATAATTTTAAGAAGGACTGATTCCTCTTTGGGGATTTTATTTTAATGACAAAACTTTAAATAATCTCAACCCTTTTTTATTTTGCAGTTAAAGCGATCTTTAAATTAAACCTGCTAATAAAACCTAGCAGAAAATTAACCGTCTTGAAAACTAATCATAATATATCGTAAAATTAAAGTGTTTGTTTAATTACCATCGACCAGTATTAGTGAATGGGTGTGACTTCGAGACCCCCCTCTCGTGCAAATATAAGACACGCCTCTCTTTTTGAGTGCTAATATATATATATATATATATATATATATATATATATATATATATATATATATATATATATTGAATAATAAAAATATTAAAAATTAAAATCTTCAGACACACTGGGTTGTATATTAAAATACTTTTCTGCTTGCTGGTAGCTATGAACTACAGAAATGAATGCCTTGCTGGAGAAAATGAACTTTTGTCTGTAGTTTTCATTTGTTTTTATTTTTTTATCGTGAATTTTGGTCAGTCTTTGTGTTGGTCAAACAGTCTCTTTTAAGTTGTTATTTGAGATAAGAGCTGAATGGATTCATGCTGCTCTGAATTCCCTTGGTCATTTTGACAGTTGCATTGGTTCCTGGAAAAGGGATGTGTCTCTTTTAAGTGTGTGTGTGTTATTTGGTTCTTAGGGAGTGAATGAGTATGATATGTGTAAGCGTGCATATTGCTGTGGGTGGGTGTTATCATTTGGTTCATTAGAGAGTGAGTGAGTATGATGCGTGTAAGTGTGTATATTCGTGGCTATGTGTGTATAAATGAAACTCACATCAAAAACCCTCATAAACATGTCTGTTTTTTGTTCTGGAAAAATATGTGGGTAAATTTTGATTTGTTGAGATATATATTGGTACTATCTATATTGTTAAATTTATGGTTAAGCCAAAATGGATATTGCGTTTTTTAAACGTTTTATCCACTTATTTTCATGGAACTCTAAAATCTTTCTAATGTTATCTACTCTCTCTCTCTCTCTCTCTCTCTCTCTATATATATATATATATATATATATATATATATCTGTCAAACGGTTCTTACCCACGCGTGCACATCTTACACATTTACAAATCTACAATTCGTCCGTGCATTGAATACTGTTGATATATCTGGTCTGGTGCTTCTGTTGTACATCTCGAGATTCTTGACAAAATAGAAGAATCTGCAGTATAATAGATCTTGACCTAGCATCTCGGTTTCAGTTACTTTCTCACAGACATGAAGTGGCTTCTCTTTGTATTTTCTACAAATATTTTCATGGCGACTACTCTGACGAGCTTTTTTCCGTGGTACCCCGAATAAATGAATTTAAGCATGCTACTAAATTGGCATCTAGGTCCCACCCTTTTACTGTTGAAATAATTAAATGCAACCGTCACTTCTACTCTAACATTTTATTTTCTGGCACTTCTTGCCTGTGGAACTCCCTTCCGTTTACTTCCTTCCCTAATAACTACAATCTTCAAAAATTTAGATGCAACGTCAATCGCCATTTTCTGTCTTCTTGAATCCCGTTCATCTTTTTTACTTTCCTCAGTCCTCCCTATGCTCAATCTCTTTCATTTTCACTCCCTGTAATACGTTGTATACTAGTGGCATTACCGTCTTGCTTAGGGTGAAATAATAAAAAATCCGAGGTGTAGCTTGGTCAACAACGTGTACAATATCGGGGCAGCTATTGATATTGAGTGAAGCGCGGATCTCCACCCACCTCTAGGAGGTCATCTCTATGTTCAACCTTGCGTCTGGCTTCTTTAATGGTCTGGTGTGACATAGAGTGCAAAGTCTGTTTTGGCATCATCTGAAATGTATCACGTACATCATTTTCTCGACCAGTAATAGTGAGCCCGATCTTCATCCAGCGCTCCATTCTCGTGGCATTGTGCCAAGCTAAACTAAGCTTAGTAAATAACAGAACCATTCGCTGTCGAAACGGTTAAATGTAACCGTCTCTTCTAGACCAATAGCTTCATGTCTCGCACTTTCCGTCTGTAGAACTCCCTCTTACTTGATTCTCTGATATCTATAATCTCCAACTATTCAAATGCAATGTCAATCGACATTTCCAGATGCATTGATCTATTCCCTCTCCTTCTTTTCATCCCTCCTTCTTTCACGCCTCTTTACTCTTCCTCCGACTCTCTGTCACCCCTTGCGTGAGAGTGGCACTTCTGTCTAGCTTGGAGAGGGGGGGGTGATTTAAAAAAAAACAGTCTCGCAAACGACTTTACCGGCTTCACGAATTCAATTGTTGTTGTGGGGTACGCTACCCAGGATCAATGCTTTCATATCTAGTAGTCCCCACTTCTAGTTTCAGTTCAGTTCTGTGCCATGCGTGATACACGCTTAAGCGATCATGTATCTTTCGATACATGACCGACGAGGCAGATTTTTTCCCGCAGTAGGTTGCCATTTCTTTCAGCGGTAGACCAGTTGCCATCCAAGGCTATAGAACCGGGTCTGTGTTCAGTTATGTTCCATGCGTGATACACGCTCAGACGATCATGTATCTTTCGATACATGACTGACGAGGCAGATTTTTCCCCGCAGTAGGTTGCCATTTCTTTCTGCGGTAGACCAGTTGCCATCCAGGCTATAGAACCCGGTCTGTCCTGCTATTTACCCATAGCTTGTGGGAAGAAAAGAGGATTCATACCTTTCCCAAGGGTATTAGCACGTAAGTGAACGTGTATAGATTCGACTGGAATTCGAACTCGACTCTCCGATTCTTCAATTCCAGCCGCTATCCACTAATCTACCGTGTAAATTCAGTTCTCAATGAGCAATCCTTCGCTACTAGAATTTGAAGTTAATATATTCACTACAGCCAATATCTACTCAATCTCTAATTCCATGGTAAATGTTCAGATGAACTTCACTATTTAGTTACGCCAGTTCAGGCCTTTACAGCTAAGACCCTTTATGTTAAATCCATAAAAGCTGATAAAAGGTTCATTCTCTTCGCTTACTATTTGTACGAAATAAGTTTCTTTTTACCAAGAACCGTTTCTTTATGGGATAGACTCCCGTGTAGATGCTTCCCTGAGCACTGAAATTTCAGCCTCTTCAACTTCAGAATCAATCGTTTTCTCTCCTCCACATCATCATAATCTTCGCTTCCAACTTCCTTCAACTGCGTCCATATTCCTCAACACGTTCAGTAAGCCTCGATCTTGAATATTTCTTAAGCCTTTTATTGGGTGAACATATACAATACAGGTAAAAAGTTTGGGGCCACTCTGCATTTCTTTACAAAACACCTTTAAATGAGATATTTTCGTATTTTTTCAGGCATGTTTAATGGCGAAACTAGTATCTCTTGTTAAGGATTTAATTCTTTTTCTTTGCTTTTCTCCAATTCTTTTGGTTAGTTTTTCAAAATTAGAAACAAATAAAGACTGCTGCTTATCATCTAAAGCTGATATCACCTTTTTCAGTCGATCATTTTTCTTAATGCCATCATATATTTCTTTGACACAGAGAATTTTCCAACATGGTAACTTTTTCTATGAAATTAACTGCTTCTGCAATATCCTCCCCATTTAATAGTGCGTATATTTCAATGGCAGCTACAGTTTGATCATAAAAAAAACAACTTTTAAACAATCGGAAACATGTTGTCGCTCAACAAGTTTCGTGTAAACTACAACGTCAGTTAGTTTCGACGGCTTAACAAACTGAGTTTTTTCTTACTCAAAACGACCTTATACAATTTCCCATTTTGCTGTCATCTTTTTACTTTCAGAATAAAGAAGTAATTCAGAAATAGCTTCAGTATGAAATTATTCCGAATATTTGTAAAAAGGTGGACGTAATCAAAAAGTAAGTACAGGCCATTTTTAGTTATACAATGATTCTTAAAAGCAGTGTCAGTTTTTGTTTTTTTTTTTTAAAAAAAAAAAGATTAATGGTATAGGATCAAGATCTTATATTTTTTTCAAAAGTTAAACAAAACGTAGGCTCCAAATTAAATTACACAACTAACGTAATTTGATTGGTTCAAAAATATCACATGGCATGTCATCGACTACATCATCACGTCTGACCTTAATTTGACCTGATCAAAGGTACAGTTGCGATAAAATTTTAAAACATTTTCTGGAGCCTATCACGTGACTTATATTGCTTATATAAACAACAAACAAGTAAGAAACAAGGAGTGGGGAACACTCAGCCAAAAAAAGCTACACTCTACGTGACGACACTCATCATAAAATAACTTTCAACTGAAATTCAGACTATAAGTTAAAAAGCCTTTTTAACATAACCACAATCTATTTCCTTCATTCAATGCAAACTAAACTCACGTCGGCAAACAACGAAGCGACAGATACTCAAACGTCAAATAAAACGTAAGTCACACACGACACACGCTTTTTCCATAAATTTTGAACTGTTCATTTTGAATACAAACAATATTACATTAAACTGAATTTTTCTTGTTTGATTTTCTGTTGTTCCTTCTTTTTATTATTTTGTGGAATTGTGCTTAATATAAATTTGTAAGGACAACTGACCCCCACAATGAGTCCTGTTGTTAAAACTTTGGGATAATCGTATTTTACAGGGCGGGGGGTGCGGATCAATCACCTCCTCCCTCATAAAATACGATTACATAAACTAAATTAACCAGTTTAATATTTTTGTACACTATTTTTTTAAATTTACTATCAAAATATTAAATTGGTTAATTTTTTTTTACATTTTTAACAGCAACAATGCGAATCCAATTCAACATATATTTTTTAAATATCCGTAAATATTTTTTTTTAATTTAAGTCAATATCAGTGTTGTTATGAAGAATATAAAATTAAATTTTAATTTGTTATAAAACAATTAAATTTTTATTCAAATGGCAAATTAAGTATCGTACTTTGGGAAAATTAACAGTGCAAAAAGCTACATTTATATTTTTTATTTTCTTACAAAGACAGTATTAACATACTTCACGTGTTATAAAGAAAACACGAGTTATTCATTAAAAAATGAATTTTATAATCAAAATATTCGTTATTATGAAGAATAATACCGTAGAGAAAAAAAGAAATTAACTTTTGTGAAAAATTTTTTAATAATTACATATTTTGTGAGTTTCGTTGCTTAAAATAATCTCAAAAAATATATAAATGATATTTTTTGTGGTATATGTTTAAGAATAGTTGTAAAAGGTTCAATTTATTGAATTTAATTTTTGACATTAAATTTATTTATTTATTTATTGATTTTGCAATGAAAAACGTTATATTTTAATGTATTCTATTCATTTAGGAATGACAAAAAAATTCAATATACTATTAATTAAAAAATACCTATTAATGACGGATGATGAATAATTCCTTAGAATAAATAACTCCTTAGAATAAATAATTCCATAGAATAAATAATTCCTTAGATAATTCCTTAGAATAAATTATTCCTTACATAATTCCCTAGAATAGAAAATTCCTTCGAATAAATAATTCCTTACATAATTCCTTAGAATAAATAATTCCATAGACTTGATAATTCCTTCGAATAAATAATTTCTTAGATAATTCTTTAGAATAAATTATTCCTCAGAATAAATAATTCCTTAGAATAAATAATTCCTTAGATAATTCCTCAGAATAAATAATTTCTCAGAATAAATAATTGCTAAGTTAATTCCTTAGAATAAATAATTCCTTAGATAAATTAATTCCTTAGGAAATTTATATGTTTCTAATGAAATAATGGTAGGTAATTAAATGACAAAATAGAAAAATGCTCCGACATTACGTGTTTCGACCCAAGAAAGGTCTTCTTCCGATTAGTAATGCCTTTATCAATAAAGTCATCTATCTAACATATTTTCATAATGTGTACTTACATCCTCTTCTTACGGTCATACAGCAACCCTTTATCATTAGTGGATCTTGGATATTGAATTGGGCGAATATTTTATTAAAAAGAAAAAAATGTATCGTTAAGAGCCATCATCGTATACGTAATAACCAATATGTACAAGACTACCTGCACCGGACATGACTTAAAAACGAAATTGTTTTTCTAAGTTGGCCATGGGTATGATTAAAAAAAAAATACACAAAGTAATTTTATTGAATTTTTAAATTTTTTATATTTTAATTTTTTTCTCAATTACCTGGCGCACATAATTCCCCTATGTATGTGTGTGTGCATGTGCGTGTGTACGCATATATATATATATATATATACACATATATATGTTTTATATATATATATATATATATATATATATATGTGTGTGTGTGTGTGTGTGTGTTTTGTATATATATATATATATATATATATATATATATATATATATATATATATGGCTGCTTGCTATCTTTAATACTTTGTCTAACCTATTCCAAACACTTCGGTGCCTGGAGCGTTCTGAAGCTGAAAGGATTGGTAAGTTGATGTCTAGAGAATAATTCCTTTTGAAAGGAGTGACTCACGAAGAACTTGTCGATGTTGAACACCTCAAGTGCTGTCACACAATGGGATGTACGCATGCGCATATGAATGACCTACAGTTGTCAAGGAGACCGGGCCTCAGGCAAGAGGAACCGAACGACAAAATTGAATTTTTAAGCAAAAAGTTTTGGAAATTTTAACAAACTATTTTCTTCATCAACTTGTCGTTGTTGTTCGCTACGTGCATCAATTCTATTCATTTTTGGAATGACTTGCATTTGATACATCCAGCTTTTTGTATTCACATTTTTTTTATTCGCTTCATATTGATTGGATAAAGAATAAACTCGATGTTTAAAAAAGAATTTATCCTTTTTTTTTTCGATATTAATTTTGGCAGTTTTTATGTTGCAGACAGCAGGTAGACCGTATATAAAATACCCAGACCGAGGTTTGTATTAGCTTTTCTTTCTACTCAGTTTTAACAAAATAAAAGCCCAAAGAGCCGCTCAAGGTAGACGGTGACTGGCTAAAGATAAGTTATTGACATAAAAGGAGTAGGTGAGTGCAGATTATGAGGATATATAGGATAATAATAATGTGAGTTGAAATCCCTTTTTACCAATGAAATATGAAGTGAATTAGACCCTGTGTATGTGATATGGTGCGTTGAATGAAGTAATAAATGTGTCTGAACAATCACCATCCAAATAGCAACATTAGCGATAAGTTTGCAACGAAAAATTCAAATAGCAACAGAGTAACGAGGGACTTGCAACGAATGTCTGAATATCTGGCATCCAAATAGCAATGGATTAGCGATAGGCTTGCAACGAATTATCTGCAAGTAATTTAGTTTCTCTGAACATTAGCAAGGAATTTAGTTCGTCTCGACAATTGCAATTGCAGGTTATTTTAAAGCAAATATTTTCAGATTGTAAGAATATTTTGGACATAATAATGATTTACTAATACAAGTCTTACAAATTAATCCATGGCTGGGGAGAAATGTGGATTCATGCCTTTCCCAAGTGTATTTGCGCGAAATCGATCTCAGCTCTCAGATTTTCGATTCCGAGACGTCACCCAAACACCTGATATTCTCAAGCGGTCACTCATCTAGACTGGTGACGTTGCTTAACTTCGATGATCGTTCATAAACCGGTGTTTCAACGTGATATGGACGTAACCCTCAAAAGTAGAAAACCCCACTAAGTGGTAACTGCCTACAGACCAACGTAATGTACCAAACCGCTATCAGATCTAAAAGAAACACAGAGAAATATATGAATAACCAAAGTTCCTGGGGTGGGGGTGGGGGAATAAGTTACTCACACTTAATTTTACAACAAACATATGCAAATCGCACAACCCTCTGAAAATAGATCGATCTATCGTGTTGTAAAATTGTTTTGATGAAAATACCCGAAAGCATAAAATGCAAAATAAGAGAAACAGCTCGATGTTAGAAGAACAATTCAAAGTAAGAAATGTCTGGGGAAAAACGTCATAACGAACTTTCTAGCAAAATACAAACCCCTAGGCAAATAAATTAGAGCTTATTTTTAATGTACACAGGGAACACATTTTTTACGCTACCTACAACTGTATAACGACACAGAAAGCTAGATATAATTAAGATAAAATGCATGGCTGTTAGCAAAAGGGACAGACCAATATGCGAATTACAAATTGGGATGGCAAACTAAAACAAGGACAACAATATAAATAGCTGGAAGGGTTTGACAGAGGATAGAAAGTGCGACACTGATATCCAAAGGCGCATTGGGATAGAGAATGATGCCTTCCAAAAGCTAAGCAAAATATTAAGAAACAGGAAAATCTCGCTAGAAAAAAAGAAAAGAGTACTGAACTGTTACGAAGATACATGTCCTTCTATATGGCAGTGAATGCCGGAAAATCTCCTCAAAGATGAAGAAGAGACTTGAAGCAACAGAAATCTGGTTCTACAGAAAGATGCTGAGGATACCATAGGCGAGTAACAACGAAGTTCTAGAGAAAATTGAAACAAAAAGGAAACTTATATTTAACATCAGGAAGAGTCAATTGAAATTTCTAGGGCACATAATGAGAAAAGAAGGCTTGGCACATCTGATACTCACAGGACAGATTGAGGGAAAGAGGGACAGAGGAAAGCAACACATAACCTAACTATCGAGCTTGTCTAAATGGATTACGGAACAGGGTTTAGGAGAAACAACAAAAAGAGAAAAATATATTAAGAGCTACAAAGGACAGGAAATTGTGGAGAGCCATGATCACCTACATAATGAGGGGAGACAAAGAGGAAGAAGAAAAAAAGTACTGAAATGTTGCGTAATATCAGTCCTCCTACATGGCAGTGAATGTTGGACAATCGCCTCACAGGTAAAGATGAGACTTGGAGCAACACTAATGTTGTTCTACAGAAGGATACTGAGAATAGCGTGGACCGAACATATGAGAAACGTCGAAATATTAGAGTAATGTAATGGCTGATCTCTCGTAAGCGTCTATGCTTTTCTGCAAGTGCGGCTCGCCAATCCCTATAGCAGACGCCTGCTCAGGCACATTTTCACTTGTTCAACGCCCACAGAACCCACCTGTAGTTTATACTGCAACTATGCTGAATGGGACTTACATACAGATTTTACTAGAGAGCGCATTATCTGGCGTGATCAAAAGGTCTGTACGTTCAAACCCTCGGTAACGATGAGATTTGAACCCGGGTCTTGAGGAAGCGAGCGTTCTAACCATTCGACCTCGCTTGTTGAACAAAACAAAAAGGGCATGTAAGCTTAACACCAGAAAGAAACAGTTGAAATTTCTAGGGCGCATATTGAGGAAAGAGGACTTTGAACACATTGAAGGCAAAGACGGATAGACGAAAACAACGCGTACTCTACCTAAAGAGCTTGTCGGTGCAAGGTTGTAGAAGATGTTATAATGCGATTTATAGTGGTTATAATATAAGTAATGCTTCTGTAACTTCCCATGACGCCTGCATTACTTAGTCTGAAGGCTGACATCAAACGGCTGGTATTTATCCAAACCTCCCAGGCAGGATGTGGCACAAAGCATTTTTTATATGGGAGCGATTACGAGCCCGTAAGCTCGGGCAAAAAATTCCCCTTAGACTCCGCATACACGGTGTCGAGTGGCTGTCTATCACCCCGGACGAGACTCTACTCTTCGACATAGCCGCGTCTGGGTTCCTCATTGCACGGAGGCATAGAGATCGACAATTCAATTTCCAAATGGTTTCTTCTTCTGCATTTACACGAAGCCTCCACACAATGTGGGATGTGGCACAAGGCCGGTTTTTAACGTGGGTCATTCCGAGCGCGTATGCCCGGCCAAAAAATTCCTGTAGACCCCCGCATACACGGTGTCGGGTGTAGGTCTATCACCCCGGACGAGACTCTAACCATCGACATAGCCGTAAGTAAATGCTCTGTTTATGATAAACAGTATTAAATAACATTTACCGGCCTGAATGTCCGAGAAATTTTCATAGAAAAAATTCGTTCTTTGACAGGATTCGAACCTGCATCCTATACGGAACCGTCATTTACGCTGACGTGCCTTAACCGTCTCGGCCACATAATCAGAGCATTTTCTTAAATATATGTATCTATAAATAACAACGTTAAACATAAAAATGTCTTTAATAAATAAATTGTCGGACCTTGTCCATTTCTTAATATATGACGTCATTTGTTTACATTTGATACGCCAGAGCAGTTATGAATGTACGAGATTCATGGAAGATTGAAGTTTATATATATATATATATATATATATATATATATATATATATATATATATATATATATATATATATATATATGTGTGTGTGTGTGTCTGTGTGTTTGTGTGTGTGTGTGAGCAATTTTTTGTTTAATTAATGGGGCATAATATATTATTGAACAGTTATTAATAATTTATGCTTATCCAACAAATCGGATAATCCGGTAAAACTCTTGAATCAAGGGACTCTTTAAACCTTACGTGTACTCCATTCTCTCTCTCTCTCTCTCTCTCTCTATATATATATATATATATATATATATATATATATATATGAATAAAATGACGTGTTTCGTTCTCTGAGGTAGTTTTTCAAGACAATGATAAAGTCCATCAGAGGACGAAACGCGTCGACTAATTTTTATTCCTTTTGTTCCTTTACAAATATACTCTATCTGAAAATAATTTACACACACACACACATATATATATATATATATATATATATATATATTTGTGTATATGTCTGTGTGTGATATTCTCAACGTACAACGTGTGAAAGCACGTGCGAACACTTGTCAGCCATTAACCACGTGAGGTAACACAGTTTCAGTGGCTAAGGCGGTACTGCCACCCCTGGCGCCACCAGCAGCTTTTGTCACTGGACAGGATATTGTTTTTGCATACGTGCCAGTCCCTTGAGATTTCTTTTTACAATATACATAATATATAATATTTATATATATAATATATAAAATAGAGCTTTTTACACTATATATATATATATATAGTGGTAAAATTTCTCGGACCAACCCACTTACCAAAATCCGACCAAATAACCATGCATCAGAATTCGGATAGGGATGTGAATATTTTCTTAATCCTGCCAAGAACTTTAACTATTCTAATATATATATATATATATATATGCGAAGTGGTTTAAAATGATCTATTGATGTTATTTTTCTTGTCTTTCTCTGGTCCACTCACCGCAAATCAAGTAGATTCTCATCGCACACGTAATGCCACCTGCCGTGTCTACCTTTTGTTCTTAGGTTCTATATTATTTTGTTTATTTTTTTTTTTAATCTTGAATCTTTCTTACCTACACCTTGGCTAGACATGGGGACTGGAGATTTTACGCTGGTGCCAGCCATTAGGAATTCCAAGTGAAAGGCACCATCTTTGGAATAGGAATCAGATGCTTTATACAAAGACAAACCTTTAGAAAAAAAACAAAACAAAAAACAACTATAAAGACAATGATAATAATAAATTTTTCTATTCTTTGTTGTTTTTTTGTTTTTGTTTTTTATTTTATTTTTTTTTTTTAGTTTTTTTTCTGTTTCAATTTTCAGATTTGCTTTTGTCCTTTCTTTTAAATAATTCATGCCGAGCTTTGTGTACGTTTGTTGCTTTCGGCTTTCAGGCACCCAGACGTCTATCCTGAAGTTGATAAGGACAACTTTAATGTTCGTTATATATTTCCTTGTTTCTGGCGTTTTCCTCCCTCCATACATTTTTTAAACTTGGTAAGGAAAAGAACTAAGAGGTCTTTTTAAAAAAAAAGAAGTTTAAATCGAGTAAGGGAACGATTCTACAGGACAATATGCGTGTGTCTGAGATAATATATATCTATACGTATATACATACACACATATATATGTCTGTTTATAAATTTAAAGGATGAGTAAGAATACAGTTGATATGATAAGCAAATATATATATATATATATAGAACAACAATAAGATGATACATATATTTTCTGTTTCAATTTTATGGATACACTTAATGCTCTGTTCTTTAATTAAAAGGTATTGCTTGGATTTACCGGCCTGAAATTTCGGAGAAAATATGCGTTTTCCGGATGGAATCGAACCAGCATCATATGGGGAATCACAATTAAGTCTGACGGGCACTAACCGACCAGCCACAGAGAACTTCCGGTTAATTAAATCGAATTAATAATTTAAACACACGCATATTTGCTATGAAATTTTTCGAACATCTCCATAAAAAAATAACGTATATACAGAAAATATATTAAATATTCGTCGGATTTAATTCATTTCCTATGGTGTGTGTGTGTATATATATATATATATATATATATATATAGTAATTATTGGGAGGATTTGATAATTATATTTAATTAATTCATCGAGTCTGATAGAAACCTCCACAAAATGCAGGAAGCACTAGACGGCCGTTTCGTCCTATATTTGGGACTCATTAGCAGTGCGCATCCACTACCGAGAATTGAAACCCTGACAGTTAGGTTGTCAAGCGAACATCATACCAACTGTTCCAAGTGGGCCTCGAAGAGATTCCAAATCAGACTCACATATTCCGTGGCGGAACAGTCCTATGGTTACAGAGAACTCAGTAGAGTTCAGTGCCGTCCAGTGCTTCCTGCATTCTGTGGAAGTTTCTATCAGACACGATGAATTAATTAAATATATATATATATATATATATATATATATATATATATATATATATATATATATATATATATATATATATATATATATCCTCCCATTAAAATGCGTCATGCAGGCCCACCGGTGTGTGGACACGTCCTGGTGGCCATGAATCAAACACCCCAGCGATGGGTTAAATCGCTCCACTGCCTTGTGGAAATCTTCGGGAGAAAAAAAGGATAAACCCTACACAAACCCGGGAGGGAGACCCTGCCGGATGGACGGTACACTGTGCTACCTTCCGGCAACTCCTGCAGCGGCGCTGGTACCAAACTGTATTTGTTCATCCTCTCCTTTGGACTCTGGTAGCAAGGCCGAGAGGTGGGGGGAACTAGACGTCTAGGCAGTCCTAGTTCTCCATACATCCCGGCCAGGCTCGTAGCGCACTGGAGAGCCTAGCACCTACAGTGCTACTCCATCGTCTCCCGAGACGGACGGATGCCGAACGAACGAACGATATATATATATATATATATATATATATATATAGGGACACAGGGGGAGAGAGAGAGAGAAAGAGAGAGAGATAAGCAGCTCTTGTATCCAAACAAGAAAGAAAACAAAAGAAAACAAAAGAAAGAAAAATAATCAACGTATATAATATGCTAGAAGTTTTCCCAAAAAAACAAAATCACCTTTCATGTATACACAGTTCGACCACTACCATAAGTTTAAAGCCTTTAAGCAATCGTCAGGCGGTTATATATATATATATATATATATATATATATATTATAAATGAACTGATTTATAATATGTTTTTCGCTACACAGTAATAACCATGTTTGTAAAAATGGAAGCTAAAAGCTTCAAATTTAATTTTGTAATTAAATTAAAAACATTAGTTCCATTTCATCCTCAAGCGAAATTTGCTGTGTAGCGAAAAACATGTTTTAAATAAGTTAATTTATAATATTAATGCTCTGTAAATTTACATTGAGCACTATTTTGTAAAAATAAAAATATCAATGAGAGCACCGGATTTTCTATATTTTACTATATATTAAATTATATATATATATATATATATATATATATATATATATATATATATATATTCGTGTGTGTGTGTGTATATATGTTCTGTTTGGGTGTGTGCCTATATGTAGTTTTGTGCGCATTTATATATAAATATATGTGTTTATATACAGGGTGTCCATAACTAAAATTATAACTTTATTTCTATTTGCGATAGAAATAATTTGTAAAAAGGATTAGAAAGAAGTAAATCTATATTTTTTAAGGTTTTATTGAAATTTTATTTAAGTTTCCACATGTCCTCCATCATTAGCAATACAAAGGGTAATACGATTTTGCAGTTCACGGAAAACATTTGCTAACTGATTTACAGTAATACCTGAAATCATATTAGTTATTTTAGCTATACTTAAAACTAAGTACATTAAACTTTATAACATTTTTTATAGATTATTTCTATCGCAAATACAAATAAAGTCATAATTTTTAAAGTGCACAGGAACTTTATGGACACCCTGTATATATAATATTTTTATACATATATGTATGTAAAAATTTTATATACTTACAATACTTATATATTATTTATTATATTTATATAACTTCAGAAGATATCACAGTGGATACTCGTATTTGAAACTAACGCTCCATTTTTAAAAACCGTATGTATTACGTTTATCGGCATGCGCATTCGAGACATTTCAATAAAGTAAATATTCACTCCTGCAGGGATCGAACCTTTCCCACCCCCTTTGTAAAAGAAACTACAGTTTAAGCTGTCGGGTTTTACTACTCGGCTAAAAACGCCGGATCAAGCGGTGGTTTCTCCCACAAAGAAGGACGCTAGTTCGATCCCCACCGGAGAGTACACGTTATTGAATTTTTTTTTAAAAAAGAGCAAGCCGATAGACATAATATTCTCTGTTTAAATTAAAAGTAAAGAAAAGAAGCGTCTATTTCAAATACGAATATCCCCTAATAATAACTTCTGAAGTAATAAAAATGTTGAATTAAAAATTAATTGATTAATTTTTTCGGAATTTATTTTTATGTGTATTAAAAACTATTTTTTGTAAGTATTTGAAATTGAGTACGCTTATATACAGTGGGGGGAAACAAATATTCATACACATACAAATTTTTAATTTATTTCATTTCCAACTAATGAATAAACATACTTTTCATATAATTAACTGTACACAAATACACAATAACTAGAAAACAAAAAAAAATCGATTTAGTGTAAATAAATCCCATTTATCCATTTTAATGAGTGAAAAAGTATACGTACAATGCAATTTTCAGATTTTAAAACATTTACCGTATTTTCCGGCGTACAAGATACGCTTTTTTCATAAAAAATACCCTGAAAAATCCAAGACGAATGTAAGGCAACGCCCAAGCTCAAGTAAGCTTGGGCGGCCACCTAATTGACTTGACTGATAGGGACGTGGATTTGTGATACATTACACTATAATGTTAGCTATTTATTTAATTCAGCCTTTTATATGATGTAACCTCAGTACTTAGCTGTTACAAGTATTTCCAAGACTATAAACCTTCCTGGAGCCGAGCCACAAACTTAAACATGCTCTGTTTACTAGCAGAGAGACTTTCTGATCTTGTTTAGTATATCATTGCCATACAAACAAAATCAGACGAGTGATTAATGTAAACAATACGTGGCGCCAGAATGTGAGGGACGCATGGTGAATGTGTTGTCGTATGAGAATGACTTTTTTCTTTTTAGAAATTTCTTTCCAATATTAGGGTGTGTCTTCCATACCAGAAAATACGGTAAATTGCTTTAATACTCTGAATTATTCGAGTGGAATATTCTAGAATATTCTAATAATGTAATCAGTAGTCATTTTTAGCCTAAAATAAATACAAACAAAAAGGTTTTGTAATTGATATTCGTGCAAGAAGGTTTTCATCATACCAAGTGGAAAATAGATGCGTTTCGCTACCGAAGAAAATGGGTGTCCTTCTGGTTTATTCAGTTTCATAACGAAGGAAAGACAAAAAAAAAAAAACATTGTCAGAAAAAAATTCCTCCATATCTTTCAGGTCAAGTGGGCATTGTAGATCAAACAGGACGCGGACGTTACAGTATTTGTCACCACCCACCAAAAAACTGTATATGTAATACGTCATATTATTAATGTACTCAGATTTGTTCTCGTCCGGACTTGAATGTCCTCAGATTGATTTAATGATGACTTAAATGTTCTCGGATCTATTCCAGTCAGGGTTTTAGGTTATGTGCAGGCACTTGATTGAATTGACCGTTATTCTGTTAATTTCACTGGGAAAGAAAAAAGGGATTTGTATCCGGAACCCAGATATGTCGTACTTAACTAAATCGTGTATACAGGCTCCGAATCTACTCAGATTTGTCCTTGTCCGCCATCTTATCTGTTCAAATCAAATATTATACTTAATACTAGTACATTTGTTGGATGTATAATATCTCCAACAAAAGTGTAAATGATGACAATTTTATCAAGACGCATTTTGCCACTGGGGAAAATGTATATTCACTTTAGCTTCCTTAGTTTGATAATGAAAGACGAGGAAATAAAATGTCTTCGAAACTCTGAGAAGTAGACATCAAATTCAATGCCCCAGAAATTACGAATGCTCCCCAAATATTAATTTCAGCATTAAATGATCCATATAGATTTGATATACCGTTAAAAACAAAAACAAATTTCTTTGTTTTTTAACGGCATATCAATTGCTTATGGGTCATTCAATTCCGAAATTTAATTTTCTTGGGAACATTAGTAATTTCTTTTACAAAAATGTATTGCTGGCAATTATTTTTTTACTATGAAAATGTATTGCTGGCACCTTCACTATAAAAATGTATTTCTAAACTTTTCGAGTGTTTTGACCTATATTTTGTTGTTCACTATTTGCCCATAGCTGGGGCCAAAAAAGGTGCTATCTCCTCGTGTCAGGGGGGGACTTGAGAACAACAGCAATTAAGGGGTGATTTTACGCTGCTCAAAATCTCCTGATCATAGGCCTTGTTGCCGGATGTAGTTTATCGTCATACCCAGGACGTTTAACTTTCTTTCATTATCAAAATGATGAAGCCAAAGAGAAGACACATTAATATCCTTAATATATTCCTCTTTGTTTCATCATTGTCACGTTTGTTTCAGATATTATATATCCTAGAAACACACATATTTTAAAAGATAAAATCAACCTCTGGGAAAAAGTAAGTAGCCATGCCAAAATTCGAAACGCAAATTATATTCGAAATGCAATGTGACAATGCAATGTAAATGTTTGGTTTGGTTTGTTTTACGGCATATCAACCTCAATGGATCATTTAATGCCGACAACTATTTTTTCCTGGTAATATTTTTGTTTTTTCAAAAATCTATTTCTGGTAATATTTTTTTCCTTAAAGATATATAGCTGGTAATAATATTTTTTCAAAAACGTATTGCTGGTAATTTTTTTTCTTCAAAAATCTATTTCTGGTAATAATTTTTACAAAGTATTTCTGGTATTAAAACCCATTTTTACACTTTTATAATGCCTTTTACCTCAGTTTCGGGGTTAACTATTTGCCCATAGCTGGGACCCTAAAAGGTGCTACCACCCCGGGTCAAGGCGAACCTGGGAACATCAGCAATTAAGAGGTGGTTCCATCCTCCTCAAAATCTCCTGATCAGAGGCCTTGCTGTTGGACGTTGTTTATCGTCATACCCAGGACGCGGATGTTACAGTATTTGTTATGTTGTTCTGTGGAAAATTGATTTAACCCTAATTCAAATGACTACTAACAAGTCAGTCGTTAGTAGACACAAGTAGGCAAATTGCTACCGTGTTATTGACTGGAAGACAACACGACATTCTGAAAAAATTGAAAATATATACAGAGTACCCGAACGGCTGTTTCAAAAGAATTTAACCTTTTGAGTCCTGCGTTCCTGAACAATTTTAACCCTTCTGCCTCAGCTTCTGAGTCAAAATTCAATTACTTACGTGTAGAATTCTTTTCTCGCACGATTTGTCCCTGATTGATTCCCTTCATAGTAAAACAATCTTTTTTTTTTTACCCAAAACATATGCACAACACGGAATGAAAAGGCGTGGACATGTTGGTGTAACGTTCGATGACATCAGAATATAACGGCTTTTCTGATTGGCTCTTCAAAACAAGACAACCAATAGCAAAACATAACGCAAGTGTTGACTCACCGTTCAACAGGTGACTGGGTATTAAGTCATTTTTCTCTACCACTATTCAACCGGTGGCTGGGCATTATGTCATTTTTCTCTACCACCGGTAGAGGTCAGGCCTCACAGAGTTAAAATTCATCAAATAGTGGATTTCCCCTACTCGTTTCCCTAATGAATCTATTCAACATTCTTCTTTACTTGATTTTTTCTTTATCCCCTCTCCTAGCTCTTGCAGAGCACCACAACTCTGGGTCGTCGATTAGAAAGGAGCCCCCTATTCACATTTCTTTCTGTTACCAACAGACTG
The DNA here is from genome assembly GCA_903632075.3 of Acanthosepion pharaonis. NCBI lineage: Eukaryota > Metazoa > Mollusca > Cephalopoda > Sepiida > Sepiidae > Acanthosepion > Acanthosepion pharaonis. Next base: position 158,525 of record CAHIKZ030002783.1, on the reverse strand, counting down.
ATTGGAATTTATTTCGTGACGCCCCTTGGATTGATATTCTTAACATTCATATTGAGAAGTGTGCTTCTCCTTGGTTAACACCTGCCTGTTCAGCCACTATAGCCCATAGGAATCATTTTTTCTGGATGTACCAGCGTCATAATTCCTCTCACGACAGTCCTGCCTTGTGCCTGCTCGCAGTAATTGTAAACGTGTCCTCAAAACGGCCAAGTCTTTGCTGATAGAATGAAGCCCCGTACAGCATCTAATAAGTTTGGTTCACTTGACTACAGGCGGCTCTGTAATAGTGCTTTAAATAAGATTAAATCTTCTATTCCTCCTTTCTTCAATCAGTTGCTGACATGTTCTGCTGATGAAACAGACTGTTTTGCTTGTAAATTCTCTTCCAATTTTACTCTTGTTTCATCTGGAGTATCTTTGCAAGACTTCCCACTTAGAACTGAGTCCCTATTACGGGATTTGCATTTAAGTCCTTCCATGGTTTTTGCTATCACCTCTAAACTGGGTCCTCACAAAGCCTAGGGATTTGACGGTACTCGTACAATAGTCCTTAAGAAGTGTGCTCCTGAACTGTCTCACCTGTTCACTCTCAACTTTACAATAAATGCCTCGCTGTTTCTTCCTTCCCTGCTTGTTGGAAATCCTCTTTTGTAGTTCCAGTTTTTAGCTAAGACGAGCCGTCTGATTCATCTATTGAAACTCTGCTTTGGGGGGAGGGCAATGTAACAGAGGCTCTGATTGAGTCTTAATTCATTAAGCATCTCACCTTGTAGGATCTTTTTTTCAGATAATCAACATGGCTTTCGTTTCTCTGTCACCTGTTAATACATTAACGATTATTACTGAAAAAGTCTATCAAACTTTAAATAAGAATGGTAAAACTTAGTCTGTTGCCTTGCATATCTCGAAGGCAATTGACAGGGTTTGGTACACTAGTCTTCTTCACAAGTTGAAAGGTTATGGTATTTCTGATCGAATTTTTGAACTGGTTCAGTCTTTCTTCTCACATCACAAAATGAGAGTTATCTTGAATGGCTACTCTTCTAGATCATTTTGCATTAATTCAGATGTTCCCCAGGGTCCTATCTTTGTTTCTACGTTCTTCCTAATTTTCATAAATGACCTTCTTGATATCATCAGTTCTCAAAACAATATTTCTGCTGATGACCCAAGTATTTACTCCTGTCTTAATAGTAAGTCTGATCGGTTTGATAAGGTCAAATTGGCAGCTGGTATAAAAAATGACCTACATTCTGTTGTTAACTGGGACAAGGAATGGATTGTTAATTTAAGCCCCTCTACTCCAAAACAATTTTCTCATATTCTCTATTACTCAGTAACTTCTTACATCTTAGGGGCTTTATTGCCTACAATCTGTTGTTAATTTTAATGCCCCCCATACGAAATTGCTTCCTTTTAATCGTTTGAGAAAATCCTTTTTACCTTCCATAAGCATGGCTGTATGAGGAGAGTGACACATTGCATCTTCTCGGACTAATGTTTTCAGCTGACATGAAGTGGAAAGAGTTTATTGAATCAATTACTAACCCTACAGCTAGGAAAGTTGTTTCACAAGACCTCTGATCGGGAGGTTTTGAGGAGCGTGAAACTACTCCTTCATTGCTGTTGTCCTAGGTCCACACAAACCCGGGGTGGTAGCACCTGTTAGGGTCCGAACTATGGGCAAATAGTTAACCGCCAAATTGGGATCAAAACACTATGAAAGTATAAAAATAATAAAGTATAATAATATCTAGGCCATACGTTGTTTTCCTCTGTCCCTTTTGCCTTCAAACTGTCCTGTGAGTATCAAATTTTCCAAGCCTTCTTTCCTCATTATGTGCCCTAGAAATAAATTCAGGTGTTCCCCAAGACTCTATCCTTGAACCTACGTTGTTTTTAGTTTTCATCAATGACTCTCCTGATGTCATCAGTTCTCAAATCAATATCTATACTGATGACAATTATTTACTTCCGTCTTAATGGTAAGTCTGCTTAGTTCGATAAGGTCAAATTGGCAGCTGACCTAAAAAGAAAATGACCTACAATCTGTTGTTAAATGAGACAATGCCTGGTTTGTTAATTTTAACGCTTCAAAGACAAAGCTGCTCTCTTAATAATCTGAGAGAAGGTTATTCCATCAGCATGGCTGATGCTAACCTCCAGGTAAGTGACTCATTGTATCTTCTCGGCCTAATGTTTTCAGCTGACATGAAGTGGAAAGAGTTTATTGAATCATTTGTTAATTCTGCAGATAGGAAAATTGATTCACTGTATTGTGCTAGATAATTTTTCTCCCCAGAGAATATCTTCCATATTTATAAGTCTACCATTTGTCCTTGCTTTGAATATTGCAGCCACCTCTTGTCTCATGCTCCTTCTATATATTTAGAGATTCTTGATAAAATCAAAAGAAAATTCTGCAATGTGATTGGTCCTGACTTGCCATCTCGGCTTCAGTCACTTTTACACCGCCGTGATGTAGCTTCCTTGTATCTTTTCCATAAATGGTAATTGTTCGCATGAACTTTCCCCTACGTTACCTAGAATTTATGAATTTAACCACGGTACTAGATTGGCAGCAAGGTCCCATCCTTTTGCAGTTGAAATGGATAGATGTAACCCTAAGTTATGCACATACACACAAACGCACACACACACACACACACACACACACACACACACACATATATATATATATATATATATATATATATATATATATATAAAAATATGAAGAAATTAAAAGTGTATATTTATGGGATAAAATGCTCAATATCAGAGATAGAGCGTGTTTAAATATAAAAGTGAACATTGAAGTAACACTTAGTCCACCGTGGCCTGACGATTGCGTCTAGTATGAAACAGCCTGTCGCCTCTAACTGTTGACTTGAGGAATGATCAATTATATATATATATATATATATATATATATATATATATATATATATATTTCGTGTGTGTTAAAAATTTGTTTGCAATTTGCCAATAGTTATGTTTTTTTTTCTTATTTTAATTACAATCTTTATCGTTCGATTGCAATGGAATCTCTTTTATCTTAAAAAATGTCGATATGATTGAAAAAGCGAAACTCAGTGGGTGATAGTTCAAAGTAGTAGGGTGGATATGGTAAAGTTTCATATCCAAAGTCGGTGAGCTTCTTCAGGGTCATCCTTGCAACATGTGACGGAGCATTGTCATGAAGCGGCATCGGACCTCGACGATTAACCAGTGTCTGTTGCATTTTGCTTAACTTAATGTGCATTTCACCCAGTTGCTGGAAGTAAACTTCGGCAGTGATGCTCTGCTTAGATTTTGATATTTCATTTGTTATGGATTTTCACGCCAGTGGCGAAAAAAAAAACACTAGAAATAATCTGACTGGCCATGGGGTATATAAAATTCAATTCAAGTGGGCCCCTTTTGAATTACCCTCTCCTCCTTATTTTTAAAAATGCAATAAAGAAACAAACTGTTTTAGTAATAAAAAGTAATACGTATTTAAAAAGTCATCTGACCACTATCAGTTACTCAACTCAAATGTGAGAGGACATTTTCAAAACTAAAGATCAAAACGACAAGAAATCCACTGTCTGGGGAGAATTTGGAATCATACGTTATTATTTATTGTGAAGGAACAGTTAGATGAATTGGATGCAGAAGCAATTATTGGTAAAGCATCTTAAACATTTAACGATTGCATTTACAGTTTCTTTGTATAAAATATTTTATTTAAATTGAACTATCTGTTCATCTGTAAATAATGCAGTAAACTATTTGAAAATAATTAAAATTAAAAATTAATTAAAAAAAATCCAATTGTAACATTCTGCATTTACATTTTATTTCGAAATTAATATGTACAGAACACGGACATAGTAATTAATACAAAATTATAGCTTTTTTCTACAAAAACTTTACTTCTACCTTTTTTCTATATGCATTTTTTAGTTCTTTTTATTGGTTATGAAAATTAAATGATAGTTGTAGGTTTGTCCCGCTTGTATCCTGGCAAAAATTTATTTTAGATCCAACAATGAAGATGGAATGGTTATTTTAAATAAATATTAATCTTAGGCATGGCGTTTCGACTAATCTATATATTCATCTTTGCTAAGATTTTCATGTAATAACATATAAAATATATAAAAAAAGCACACCATGAAAAGATCACATTAAAATCATTATATCCATCTTACATGTCTATCTAAAATAATGTTTAATAATGATGGAGGAGATTACAAAAAAAACAACGTTCATCTCTCTGTCTTCTTTTCTTTCAAAAAAATTTTAAATTTGTGTGTGTGTGTGTGTGTGTGTGTGTGTACGTATGTGTTTAAAGAAAAATCCAGCCAATGCTTATTAAAGTGTTTAAAGGAGACCGAAAGGTGGAAAATGGAGACAAAATGGCGAAGAAAAATGGATAATTCTGAAATGAACTGAGCCACTAACCTAGCTATCAAGTACATTATACATTTGTTAAGGCAGCAAAGTGTCTGTCACAAAAGGACTTGGTTGGGGACGATGCAGATACGTTTTTGCCTTTAGTGTGTGTGTGTGTGTGTGTGTGTGTGTGTGTGTGTGTGTGTGTGTGATTCGTTAAAGAATCTAATGTTAAGAAGAAAAAGGAGTCTTATCAGTCAAAGCGATCTGTATTCAGAAATGGAAAGATTCAAAAAATATTCAAATGTGAATTTCCACTTTTAAAAAATTCATGACTGAGCAGACGTTAATTCCAGCATTTAATTTACAGGTGTTTTTCTCTTTCCCTTTCTTACGAAAGAATTTTATATATTTATAAGCATGAATAACCTTTTTTTTTTAGAATGTATTTTAATTTGTATTATTCCTTAAAATTCTTTAAATATTAATAACAAAAAACAACTAGTATTCATATTAAAGAAAACAATATTGGCCTCTAAAATTTTAGATAGAAGACAAAATAATTAAAGGTATTTTTTTCTCTTTTTTGTTCTCTCTCTATATATATATATATATATATATATATATATATATTATGTAAATGTGTGTGTGTGTGTGTGTGTGTGTGTGTTTGTGTGTGTGTGTGTTGATAAAAATAAATTGGAAAGAACTTTAGATTGATGATCCAAAATATTTTTTTTTTTTTATTTTTAAAAACATTGCTCGATTTAAAAGAGCTTAAAATTTATAATTATTTAAAAAAAAAATATTCCATTTATATTATTTTTTGAAATGGTTAATATTATTTTGTTTAATTCAATTTTAAACCCTTTTTTCCAGGTGGCAAAGATCTCATCCTCAATTTACTGTTTAGAAAACTATTTTTATGGAATGTATTTTATCGTTTATAGTTTTGAAATTGGGTGTTTACTGTGATCTTTCCTTCATTGTTTTTTCATTATCAAGGGTCACTTTTTTATTGAAGTAGGGATGTTTGTTATATTAAAAGTTTTTGGAGTCGTGTAAGGGTGGATTTTTTTTTTTTTTTTTCTGGCTAAAATGGCTAATCTTATTTGAAATATTTTATTGCTAAAACTAAATAATTGATTGATGTTTTTGGTAGTTTTGTTTTTTATTTTTTTTTTTTTTTGTTGATGATTTATTAAATTAAAAGATTATGATTGTCGTTTGTGTTTTTAAACCTATTGTTTTAATTGTTTCATGTTAAGATTTGAAATTTTATTATTATTATTATTTTTCCGTTCATTTTTAAAATATTTAATTATTTTGGGGTGAATATTTGGTGATTAATGTAAAAACTTTTCTATTCAATTCTTTTTTCTATTTAATAAATGATTTCGTTTTTAGAAAAAATGATAATTTATCTTGTCTATATTTTTTTTTTTTTTTTTTTTAAAACAATTAATTTTTTTTTATTTTTTTTTTTATTGTCCTCATTAAAATAATATTTATTAAATGTTTTCTTTTTTTCAAATCTGTCTTTTTTCTCAAAGATTTTGGTATTATTTCATTCATTAAAAAAGGATAATAATTAAGATTCAAAAATCAAATTTTTAAAAAAATTTCTTGAATTTTTTTCAGTTCTTTTCTAAATTTTTTGTAATTTTTATATTTTTATTTATATTATTTTATTTATATCTATATTTCTTTATATATTTAAATTTTTACAAAATTCGATCATTTAATTTAAATATTTTATGAAACTTTATATTTGTTAAATTATTTAAACATTTATAAATTAAATATTATATGTAATATAAATTTATCTATTAAATATTAAGAAAAAGTATTTTTTTTTTCTATTTTAAATACAATAAATTCGATATAAATCAACATCATGAAAAGGTTTATATTTTTTTTGTGTAAACATTTAATAAATATTAATAGGTTTTAATAAAAATTACAATATCCGAAATTTTGAAAATGTTTTTTTGAAATGATTTTTTAGTATTGAAAGTTTCTTCATGAAATTTTTTGTAAATGAATGTATATAAAAATATATTTTCATATATAAATATATATATATATATATATATATATATATATATATATACAGGTAAAAGATGGATAAATTGTCGTCTAAATTACGCAAAAAATTTTAAAAAACAAAGACATCTCATTTTAACAGATATATTTACCAAAATTACACAAAAAATATCTTGAAATACTAAAGAGTAAATTTATTCAATAAAATCGCCATTGGCTTCAACCACGGCCTCCAGACGACTTCGGAATCTCCTGCAACTCTTCTGGACGGTCTCCTTGTTTAAGTTGGTGAATGCTGCCATAATCCTTGCCTTCAGTTCATCTTTGGTGTTACAAGGAGTTTTGTTGGTCTCTCGCTCAACTGCACCCCACACATAATAATCAATAGGGGTTGCAGTCTAGGGAGTTAGGTGGCCAGATTTAAGGGGTGATGTAGTCGCAGAAATTGTCTGACAGCCATGACTGGGTTCTCCTGCTTGTGTGGCATGGTGCAGAGTCCTGTTGCCAGACATAGGGTGTTCCAATAGCCACCCTCCTGACCCAGGAAAGCACTACCTCCTCAAGGCATTTAATGTAGGCCTCCGTGTTGAGTCTGAGGCCGTGTGGGAAGATGAATGGAGATATTCTCGTCCCATCACTAGTGATCACTCCAAACACCTTCATAATCACCATTAGACTCATCCAACTCTTTCCAAATCCTCTGCACTGTCCTCAGATTGACACCCAAACACTCTGAAATGTTCGTATTCGAGCTTCCAGCATGAATGCCAAGCAGTACAACATGCCGTTTCCAAATTTCTGGCAGAGTGAATTGCGTCATGGTGCTCTTTTTTTTCTCACAGATGGTGCCCAACTGACCCTACTATACTGTGCAGTCGACAAAATCAAAAAAAAAAAAGCAAATGCACGAAATTAAAAAAATAAAAATGGCGACAATTTACCCATCGCATTGTATATATATATATATATATATATATATATATATATATATATATATATATATATATATATATATATATTTTATTTAATTAAAATTTTTATTAAAAAATTTTAATTAATTTTTTTTAAATTTACATCTTAAAGTAAATTTATTTTTTTTATATAAAAAACATATATAAATTTAATATTAAATAAATCTTTTAAATAAAAATTTTTATAAAAATGTAAAATTTTATTTTTTATTAAATAAATTTTATTTATATTTTTAGATAATTTTCAAGAATAATGGAAAATCACTTTTTAAATTAAAAATAGTTTTTTTAATGTATTTTTTCATAAAATGATTTTTTTTATGTTTTGAAAAAACTTTAAAAAAACAAATTATGATCCAAATTAAATATCAAATTTTCAAAATTAAAAAAAATAATTTGTTTTTTATTTCATTTATAAAATTTATTCCCGAAAAATTTTAATTATTTTTCAAATGAAAATTTGTTATAAAAAACATTATAAAAAAAAAAAATTTAAAACAAATAATTTTGTATCGCAAATTTCAATTTTTATATAATATATTATATAAATATATATATATAAATATATATATATATATATATATATATATATATATATATATATATTTTATATTTATATAAATAAATATTATAATGAAAAATATAATAAAATCCTTATATATAAAATATATATATTTTTTTTATTGATATATTCCTTTTGCTGAAAATTGATATTTAATTCAAGTAAAAAATTTTTTTTTTAAATTTTATATGTATGAATATTTTATATATATTTTAATATATGTATTAATTTTTTTTTAAATATTTTTACACAAATCTTTTTCTATATATATATATTTATATATATATATATATTATATTATATATATGAAAATTTATATAGTTTTTTTGGTTAATTAATATTAAAATTTAAATCTTTTTTCTATATATTCAAAATGATAAAAAATTTTCATCTTTTTTGAAATTTAAATAGCTTTTTAAAACAAATAAATTTTATCTGTTCTTAATGTATTTTTATTTTTATTGAAGTATTTTTTTTCATAATTTATCATTTATTGAAAATATAAACAATATTTTTTCAAATAATAACAATAATATGTGTTTTAGGAATATTCACAAAAACGAATATGAAACTTATATAAATATAAATTGTTAAAGAAAACGGTTATTTTTTTTCTAACATGTTTTATAAATTTTCATTATTAAAGATTCACCAGAGAAATAGACAGAATATTTAAAAATTATTTTTTTTCATTTTATTTGCTATATATAATTTAAATTATATATATTTATTTTTTTTTTTATCTATATTTGGATTTTTTTTTTTTTTTGTTTTTATAGTTGTATAAAAATATATAAAGTAGTAATATTAAATAAAAATTATTTATATTTGGAATTTAAATAATTTTGAATTTATTTGATGTTTTTTATTTTAAAAAAATATAATATTATATTAATCAAATATGAGTTAAAAAAAAATAATTGATTTTAATATATTTTTTTTTGTATTTAGTGAATATTTAAATATTATGGTAAAATTTTATCATTTTTCTGCAATTTTTTATTTTCAATCAACATTTTAAAATTATATTCTTTTTTTTAAAAAATTTAAATAAATTTATAAAATCTATTAATTTAGATAAAATCTTCTTTTTTAAAAATATTTTTGCGAGTTTTAAAATTTAAAAAATTGTTCCAAACATTCAAAATTTCATTTTTATTTTATATATATATATATATTTATATATATATATATATATATTGTTTCATTTAAAAAAAAAATTACAATTTACTGTCAGTTAAAAATTTTATTTAATTTTTTCTTTTTTTCAAACAAGAGCTTTCTTTTATTTTATTTCAAATGGCTTTTTTTTTTTCAATGTTTTATTTTTTTTTTTGATAAAAAAAACTTTTGGAAATCTCAATACAAGAAAATTGTTTTAAAAAATTGCATAAACGAAGGATTTTCAGGATTAAATATTTATATATATATATATATATATATATATATATGTATATATATATATATAAAATATTGAATTTATTTAATGATTCATTTTTTAAATTTATTTTTAAAAAATTTTTTGAATTTTTTTTTATCATATATAATATATATATATATATATATATATATAAAATATATATATAAATGTTATTTTTCCAAATTTATCTTTAAAGAATTTAAAGATCAACCATGAACATTTAATTTTAACAAATTTTCTGTATTTAATTTTTAAATTGAAAAATTTATTTTTTTTGTTGTTGCAATTTTATGAAATTTATATTTTTTTTTTTTTTTAAAAATTTTTTTAAAAATTTTTTTATTTCTATTTTGGTTTATAATAAATTTAGATTTTTTATATATTGTTAAACAAATTTAAGATAAATCCAAGAATGTATAATTTAAAATTATATTTTTTTAGATAATTTTTGGATTCAAAAATATTTTTTTTATTCTTTTTAATTTTTTTTTCAAGAAAATTTTTCAACGAACAAAATAAATAAAATAATTTTTTTTTTTTTTTTGAATCCTTTGTATTTGATTCAATTTTTTTAAAAATGATATTTTATTTTTTAATTTTTAAAAAAAAAACAAAATTTGGCTTTCATCAAAAATTAAAAAAAAATTTTAAGATATTTTTAAAATTTAACCGGTTTTTTTTGCTTAAAACTTTTTAAGAATTTTATTGTTGGTTCCAACTGTTATTCTTACATTTTTGATTTATTTTTTTTAGTATAAGAACAACGAAATTGTATTTAGAAAAAAATTTTTAAATGATAATATATTAAATTAAAATTGTATTTATTTATATATATATAAATATTTACATATATATATATATATATATATATATATATATATATATATATATATATATATATTTATATATATTTTCATTATGCATTCATTCATTAATATAGACAAGTTTTGTCTATTTATTTTAAGTAAGTTCCTTTCATATTGTCTGATAAGCTTAATAACATTATCATTGAAAGACGAAAGAAAATCACCATATTGATACATGTTTTAAATCCAATCTAACCTTTCGGCTTACATAAGCCATTATCAAAGATGACAATTACATTTCAATATATCAAACAATACACGGACGAAACAATAATGATAGTCTGTTTTTTGCATGCTGAAAAAATTTCAAAAAAACGACAAACACGTGTATACGAGACGCGGAAGTGAAAATCGCGTCGCAGCTCGTGACCTCATTTTGACCACGCGAGAGTGAAAACGAGAATATTAAATAAAGCCGTTGGTATAAACCAATGGCTTCTGTTATCAATTATATAATTTTTATTTTTGTGGAGATTTCGTAGTTTATTTTGTTCAGGTTAGGTTTTCAACTGTTTTATGTATATAGCTTCAAGAATTTTTTTAGTTTTTGTTTATTGTTTTCATGTTTTTAGTATATATATATATATATATATATATATATATATATAGATAAAAAATTGGCAAAATTTTCTATTTTTTATCAAGGCAAAAATGAAAATGTTTTTTTTAATAAAATTTATTTAATGTATTTAATCCTTTCATACATATATATTGTATTATAGATTTTAAAAAATGAAATTCTGATTATTAATCTTTATTAATAAATTAACGACTTCCGGAAAATTTCAAAATAAAAATAATTTGAGACGTAATGTAACACTGGTATATTTAAAGTTTCTATAACGCCGAATTTTAAGACAATTAAAAAAAAGAAAACAACCAACCATAAATTTTGAAAAAAAAAAATATTGTTTCATATTTTAAAATATTTGATAAAAAAAATGAAAATTTTTTACAGTTCTAAGAAGAAAGAGAAAGACAAAAAGCAGACTGGAGAAAATAGCAAGATATTTATATTTTAAAATGTAAAATTTTTTTTAAAAAAAAGAGGCAAAAATGATTTAAACTTTTGTTTAAAAAAAAAGAAAATGTGGTAAAAAAATAAAATAAAATAAAACAAAAATGGCAAACAAAAAAATAATCTTTTTTTTTTTTATTATTCATAAATGAATAAAAGAAATGGGAATTAAAAAAAAAATATCCCGGGGTGGTTGGGTGGTTAAAATTTTTTTTTTTCTTTTCTGAAAATTTTATTGAATAATATTTGTAACAATCAGATAGAGGTATGAAGATGAATCACTTCAGAGAAAAGACAAAAGAATGGATAAAAAATGGCAAAAAAACAAGGCGTTTATTTTTTTCATGAGTTTGTTTGGCAATAATTGGCACCAAAATTGGGAAAAAAAAGATGTTCGGTGGTAGAAAATTTGAATTGTGCGTTTGGTAGTGTTTTAATTGAAATATGTAAAAAGAGTAGAGTTTCTGAAAAAAGAAAGAACGAATGAATAAGCACGTGAGCATTTTCAAAGAGAACTCCAAAGAACGAGGGCACTGAATAGGATAAGAAAAAAATGAAAAAAGAGTCAAACAAGGAATAGGATTACCAAGAGAGAATTATAGTGAGATAGAAAGTTTCTACGAATATATCAGGGAAATCTTATTCAGAGATAGAAAGAGAGAGACTGACAAACAGACAGACAAAAGAGGTTAGAAAAAGATAAACATAAGATAAATAAATAATACATTAAAAAAGAAGAAAAAAAAGAAAAACTAAAAAGAGAAAAAATTGTAACAAGAAATTTCTTCCGATATAGAAAGAAAGAAAGAAAAGAAAAAAAAGGAAGGAAAAAAAGAATTAGTTCTTAATTAATATATATGAAGAAACTAAGATAGAGGAAGAAAGAAAAAATTAGGAAGGCAAGATAGATAGATAGATAGATAGATAGATAGATAGATAGATATGAACAGACTGAGATAGATAAAAGAGAAAACCTAGAAAATTAAAGAGTTTCAAACTGAGAGAGTGAAACTATTGATAGATATTAAAAAAACGACGATGGAGAGAGTTTAAGCGCGTAATAGAATGTCATTGAAAATGGAGACGGCAGACAAATAGAAAATGAAGACAACGATAAGGCAAGAAAGAAAGAAAGCAAGAAAGCTTCTAATAGGTAGAAGAAAGAAAGAAAGAAAGAAAGAAAGAAAGAAAGAAAAAAAAAAAGAAAATAAGAAAAAAGAAAAGAATGCTATTGATAGGTAGAAGAAGAAAGAAATTTTAAAGAAAAAAAAAAAGAAAGCTATTGATAGAAAAAGAAAGAAAAGAAGAAAAAGAAAGAATTGATAGGTAGAAGAAAGAAAGAAAGAAACTTTTAGAACTGAAAAAAAAAAAGAAAATGCAAGAAAGAAAGAAAAAAAAAAAAGAAAAATGCATTGAAAGAAAGAAAAAAGAAAAGAAGATTTTTTTTAAGAAAATAAAAGAAAGAAAAAGAATGCTATTGATAGGTAGAAGAAAGAAAGAAAAGAAAGAAAGAAAGAAAGCTACTGATAGAAGAAAAAAAGAAAATAGGAAAGAAAGAAAAAAAGAAAGAATGCTATTGATAGGTAGAAGAAAGAAAGAAAGAAAGAAAGAAAGAAAGAAAGAAAATTAAAGAAAGAAAAATAAGAAAGAAAGAAAAATAAGAAAGAAATTTAAAAAAAGAAAAGAAAGAAAGGTAGAAGAAAAAAGAAAAAAGAAAGCTACTGATAGAAGAAAGAAATTTGAAAAAAGAAAGAAAAAAAAAATACTATTGATAGGTAGAAGAAAGAAAGAAAGAAAAAAAAAAGAAAGAAAGAAATTAAAGCTTTTGAAGAAAGAAAGAAAAGAAGAAAAAAGAAAGAAAGCTATTGATAGGTAGAAGAAAGAAAGAAAGAAAGAAAGAAAGAAAGAAAGAAACTGAAAAAAGAAAGAAAGAAAGAAAGAAAGAAAAAACTGAAAAGAAAGAAAATCAAAGAAGAAAAAAAAAGAAAACAGAAAGGTAAAGAAAGAAAGAAAAAAGAAAGAAAGCTACTGATAGGTAGAAAAAAGAAAGAAAGAAAGAAAGAAAGAAAGAAAGAAAGGAAGAAAGAAAGCTACTGATAGAAGAAAGAAAGAAAGAAAAATAAATCCATCAGAAAATAAAAAGAAAGAAAAGAAAGATATATATTTCAAGAACAAGAAAAGAAAAAAGAAAATAAAGAAAGAAAAAGAAAGAAAGAAAGAAAGAAAGAAGGGGGAAAAAAAAAGAAAGAAAGAAAGAAAAAAAGAAAAAAAGCTACTTTTAGAAAAAAGAAAAATAGTTTCCAAAAAAGAAAGAATGCTATTGATAATTAGAATGTAGAAAAAAGAAAGAAAGAAAGAAAGAAGGGAAAAAACTTATTGATAGATAAAATAAGAAGGAAACAAACAAACAATGATAGAAAGTTTAGTGACGATGCCGATAATAGATAAAGAAAGCAAGAAAAACGGAAGATTCTCTCCAAGAAGAATGACGGAGAGAAATAATAAAGATTGAATGGAAAAGCCTATCAAACGAAGTCTTGTGTTCGAAGAAACAGGAAGAATGAGGAATCTTGGAGTGTGGGTGGCGGTGAGAAAACCTAGAAATCATCTGGGAGAATCAAGACAATAAGCGTCGCAATTACTTTGCTGATAATGGCGTCGCAGTGTCACCTTTTTGTTGTACTGCCATCATTATCGTCGTCCCCGTGCACCCCCACGAAGTCTGCGTGCACTGACCCCGCGGGCCCAGTTAGCGTAGACGCCATCTTAGAAAAACACATTTACATTGTTTGCTGTTTGTTTTTGTGGTTGTTGTTGTTATGGCGGTGGTGAGGAAGATGGTTGTTAGTTGGGGTAGCTTAGGGGTTAGTATGGGACGGAAGAGATAATGAATAAAAACAAGGAAAATGAAAGTCGATGAAAGGGAAGAGAGAGAGAGATGTGCAGAAATGAAACAAAAGCAATTGAAGAAGAAGAAGAAGAAGAAGAAGAAAAAGAAGACGAACAAGAAGAAGAACAACAACAATAACAGCAACAAGAAAGAGGGGGAAGTAGCAGAGAAGAAGGAGGAGGACGAAGTAGAAGAAAGGAAAGAGACGGCAAAGAAGAAGAAGAGCAAGAAAGATGAAGAAGAGGTAGAGAAGAAGGAGGAGGAAGTAGAAAAGGAACGGAAGAGAAGACGAAAAAAAGAAGCGGAGGAGGAGGAGGAAGTAGAAAAAGAACGGAAGAGAAGACGAAAAAAAGAAGCAGAGGAGGAGGAGGAAGTAGAAAAGGGAAAGAAGACAGGAAGAGAAGGCAAAGGAGAAGAAAAAGAAACTAGAGAACTAAATGATGATGATCATGATGATGATGATTGTAAATTGAAAAATAGAAAAAACATAAGAAGGAAAAGATAACTCGAGAAGAAAAAGAAGAAAAGTAGTAGTAATAGTAGTAGTAGTAATAGCAATGGTAAATGAAGAAAAAGAAGAAACTTAAGAGGATGATGATGATGAATCGCGAAGAAAAACCATGAGATAAAAAGGATAAGTCAAGAAGAAAAATTATTATTAGTAGTAATAGTAGTCGAAGAAGAATGAACTTGAGATGATGATGATGATGATGATGAGGATTCAAGAAGAAGAAGAAGAAAAAGAAGAAGAAGAAGCATAAGAAAACGGGAAATTAAAAGAAAACGAAAGCTGACAAGGAAAATAAAGAAAAAAGAAAAGAAAAAATGAGGAAAAAGGAAGAACAATAAAACAACGGAAGAAATGAAAAAGAACCATAAAAGAAAAAAGAAGAAAGAAAACAGGGAAATGAAAAAGTAAAAAGAAAAGAAAAAAGAAGAGGTAAAAAAAAGTACGTAAAAGAGGAAAGGAAAAATAAAGAAGAGGTGCAATATGGAAAAAAAAAAAGAAAAAAAAGAAAAGACTAAAAGAAAAAATCAAGAAAGAGAAAAGGGAAAAGAAGAAGCAGACAGGAAAGAAAGAGAAAAAGTAAGGAAGAGGCGAACATGAAAGAAGCAAGAAAGAAAGGCAGAAAAGAAGCAAGACTGAAAGAAAAAGGAAAATAAAGAAAACAAACAAGAACGAAATAGAAAAGGAAAAAGCGAAACAAGAAAAAGTAAAGAAACAAGAAAGAAAAAAGGAAAGAAATAGCGAGAAAGGAAAAAAGAAAGAAAAAAGCAAGAAAGAAAGAAAGCAAAAAAAGCAAGAAAGAAAGAAAGAAAGAAAGCCAAAAATCAAGAAAGAAAGAAAGAAAGAAAGAAAGAAAGAAAGAAAGCAAAAAAAAAAAAAAGAAAAAAGAAAAAAACTTCTTTTTAAAGAAAAAAAAAAAGAAAGCAAAAAGCAAAAAAAAGATGAAAGAAAGAAAGAAAGTGAAAAAAAAAACACCAAGAATTTAGCAACAGAATAAAATAAAATAAAGTAAATTACAAATAAACTTAATAATTGATGTAAATCGCTTAAATCTGCTTATTTTCAAAAGCTATTTGCGACTTAATTATTTTCATTTAGAAAAAAAATGTTATTAGCCAGAACTGTTACATTTTAGAAATATCTTATTTATTTATTTATTGATTAGTTTTCTTTTTGCGTGGGTGTTTACTTCTTTTTTTCTTTTTCGATCTAAACTTGTACAGTTTCGCTTTCACCAGTGAGTAAATTGCTATCATTCTACAATTTTCAAGTCTAATACATCATAATTTCTTTTTCCCCTCCTATTTTCACTACTGTCTTGGAAAACAAAAAATCGAGTATTGATGCCATATCTGAACTGAAGCTGCCCAACCATGACTTGCCTATCTTAATACAATTTAAAATCGTACACGCCGCCTTCTGGGTGATGAATAATTTCACACCTTACAACCCCTGTCCCACAGACTAAACGTCACAAGCTTTTCGTCCCCACTTTGCTATTTCCATGATATGATTTCTGTTAAGCTACATTTCTTGGTTTCAACACACCTGACCTTTGCAGTCACGGACACAGGGGTGATGAATCATCTTCATTCTAGTCGTATTCCATTAGTAAAGAGGAAGCTCTATTCGGACAGCTTCTTCACAAGAACTGCTGCTTTGTTGAACAGACGCTCGCTGGGATGTTTTCTCTATCAATACAATCTTGACCTCTTTATGTCTAGGGATAGCTTTCATCTTTCCTACATAACCTAATGAACTGCACTTCTGGCTTTTCTTATGCTCATACACTACCACACACAGTGACATTCTACATTCCCTTCTGTCATAGTGAAGTCAATGCTTACTAAATTCTAACCCATAAGGCCTTGGTCTAAACTAGCTATACTTAGCAAACATCGATAATACCGACAACGGTAATGGGCATTTATCGCAAACCTTTAATACTGAAATATGTTCGATCCTTATTGGGTGCTCCAAACTAGTGGCCTTGTGCCCTACTAACATTAGGAAATACATATAACTTTATAGATTCTTTACATATCTATTTGGAATAATCGTAAGCAAACTCATCTCGCAGATCATTACTATTGTGATTTTTGTAAATGATTTCGATCCTCATTGGGGACTTTCTTTCATATTTCGAGAGATAACATGACTTTTTCTTACCCAATTCCGTTTTCGAACTGACTTCACTGGCAGTATTTACTACTCTTAGTATACTCAAACACAAGGCGTTCATCAGGCAGTAATCTCCTTGGGTTATCATCATCATCATCATTATTATCATTATCATCAACATCAATCCAATATAGTCCTGGGTGTGACGATAAACTACATCCGGCAGCAAGGCCTCTGATCGGCGATTTTCTTACATTATCTAGTGTCTGAAGTTGCCCAATCATCACTTGCCTGTCTTAATAGAATTTAAAATCGTCTACGCCGCCTTGTGGGTAAGGAATCAATCCCCACCATACAATCCCTTTTATTAGACGATACGTCACATGACCCTCGTTACTCTATTACCCTATGGCATGATTTCTGATAAGCTACTGACAAGATGACATTAATTTGAATCAAGTCAGTGGGTTAATATTTATCTATCCTCCGTATCCTTATGATGTTCACTTCCCATCAAACGTTTTTTTTATTCATATCACGCACATCATTCATCCACTCCAGTAAGTACCTGACTCCTTCCGCTATCCTCTATCAGATCAGGCCGAACATGGAGTTCTGTTGCCATATATGAGCAGGAACTGCCCAGTCTTCACTTTCCAGTCTCGGTAGAGTACAAAAGCGTTTCCGCGTCCTTGTGTGTGATGAATTAATTTCCACCCTATAACCTTTTTCCCGTAAATGAAACGTAACAAGCCTCTTGCTACTTTACCGCTATTTCCATAGAAAGTGTTCAGACAAACTACATTCCTTAGTTACACCAATTCTAGCCTTCGCGGCAAAAAAACCCTCTTATGCCAGGCAAATTGTAGCGAATCACTCTCATTTCCTTCGTATTTCATTTGTATGTTTCAATCGAACATCGTCTACCCAAGTACCGCTACTTTGTGGAACCGATTCCTAAAAGGATGTTTCACCTATCTCAACAATCTTAACCTGTTCAAGTCTAGAGTTTAGCTGTTCTCTTCCCCAACATATACCCATAAACTGAGCCTCGTATTCTGTAACCCTCTACCTCGAGTGGCTCTTTGGTTTTCTACAGGCTGAACATTATGCTGAACATTTTAACAGTGTCTCTCTAGCTAGAGTGACTCTCGAGCCTTGTATCGGGTGGCTATTAGTGCAAAGGTCTCGAGGGCCGACGAATCTCTCCTTACAACTATTAATCGTCGGGAAATGGCATGGTTGGACCACGTTACGCGACATAAACCGCCTCTGCAAGACCATCGGGCAAGGCACTTTTGAAGGCGGGAGGCAAGCAGGGTCGGCAACGCAAGTGTTGGCCAGACAACCTCAAAGAGCGGACGGATATGACAATGGCCGGAGATCGTGATAGTCACCGCTAGGAGGTAGTCTGTTTCTTTTACCCTTGGGTCCCCGCCTCGCATCGCCCCGCCCGACGATTGAAGCAGTCAATGAACTGATGATGACGACGATGATGATGATGACTGTAAAAAAAAAAAAAGAAAGTATATCCGACGTTGTTTTTAAATATATATATATGTTTCGAATTCTGGTAATGATATTCCCCTCCCACAATGCTTTTCAAAGCGTCAACACATAGTAATCATTCACCTCCTGACCGGCTTTTCGGTTGGACTCTCTGCCTTCCGGCGGGGAGTAACTCGAAGGATACTACGCCGAAGGGCGGAGTCTCTTTCAAGGAGGCAAACCGGCCCTGAACCCGTTTATACGGGTTCAATGGGCATATTTTGATGCCGAGCCCACGGGCTCGGAGATCCCACATTAACTAACCGGCCTTGTGCCACATGATGCTCCAGTTGGGGGGGGATGAACATCGTCAACAGATAGTAATCCCCTTGGGCTATCATCATCAGCATTATCATCAGTATCGTCAACATAAATCCAATATAGTCCTGGGTATGACGACAAACTACATCCGGCAGCAAGGCCTCTGATCGGGTGACTGAATGCTTTGAGGAACGTGGAATCACCTCTTAATTGGTACTGTTCCCAGGTAGCACCTGTTACGTGTCCAGCTCCGGGCAAATAATAAACCCTCAAGCAAAACACTATGAAAGTATAAAATATATATTTTTATGATAAAAATACCAGCAATACATTCTTATATACTAGGACTGAACTCACAACCGTTTCAGATACCCGATATGTATTAGATATTTACTCACCCCCCCCCACGAGGTCAGGTTGTGACACAAGGTCGGTTTAATGTGTGGAGGCCGAGCGCGTGCACCCGGGCAATGAAACAAAAATTCTCGAAAGCCCCCAACAACCGTCAGTTGCGCTGGCCTGAGGTGCGAGTTCAAGGTGCGAGCACCGATCCCTTTATTCTGGTGCAATAGAATTTCAGGCCTCATGCAGCTGTTCCCCAGGAAACCCGATATGTATTAACCAACAAGTCTGCGTGTGTCTTGGATTAACAATTGACTAAATTTTGGAGTCTTGAACATAATATCATTCGTCGGCCTGTATAAGTGTCTTGAGCTGGGTGAGCGTTCTTTCATTCTTGGTCGGAGGCTCCCAGACTTTATTCATCCCTATGCAAGGCTTACAAGAAGTTTACTGAGTGCGAAGAGAAACTACCAAAGAAGGCCGAAGAATACAACGGCCGAAACATTGTGTTTATAACAACCGACCAAGATGAACATATTGGTACGAACTGCAATATATGTGTCAATAAGAATACCTTATCTAAAAACTTCCGGCAAAACATGGTCTCTTAATCAATACACACACACACACACACACACACACACACACACATTCTCTCTCTCTCTCTCTCTCTCTCTATATATATATATATATATATATATATATATATATATATACAGGAGTGTCCATAAAGTTCGTGTTTTATTTACTTTAATTGTATTTGCGATAGAAATAATCTGTAAAAAATGTTATAAAGTTTAACGTACCTAGTTTTAAGTATAGTTAAAATAACTAATGTGATTTCAGACATTCCTGTAAATCAGTTGGCAAATATCTTCCGTGAACTGCAAAATCGTATTACCCTTTGTATTGCTAATGATGGAGAACATGTCGAAACTTAAATAAAATTTCAATAAAACCTTTAAAAAATATAGATTTACTTCTTTTTAATCCTTTTTACAAATTATTTCTATCGCAAATACAAATAAAGTTATAAATTTTTAAAGTGCACACGAACTTTATGGACACCTGTATATTGGTAAATATATATATGTGTGTGTGTGTGTGTGTATTGATAACAATATATATACAATACCAACAATACATATTTATAGTAAAGTCACTAACAATAGATATTTATTTTAGAATTATCAGCAATAAATTTCATAGCAAAATGACGAACAATACATTTATCTGTAGTTGAAGGCATACAATTGCGTTCAAAATATATTTAGTTGAAGCCACAAAATTGTGTTCATAATATTTATAATTGGGCATTAAATAACCCATAGAGGTGTTGATATACCGCTAAACAAAATCAATTGACCAAACAACCAACATGAAAGAAACATTCATGAAATTAATCCATATGATATCTTACAATTTCTTAAAAAAATCAAACTGTATTCCAAAATATAACTTCAACAAAAATTCATTTTCACTATAAAACCATTTTAAATCATCGGATGAGATAATCATGTATATTTGTTCACATATATGTATATGCACAAAAGATGAGTATCATCTACCATGTATTCATAATGTGAAAGCAGAATAAATTTTTTTTTTTTCATTAATTTAAAAATTCCCAAGAAAATTAAATTTCGGCATTAAATGACCCATGATTCGTAAAAGAGCTGTTAAACGAACAAACCAAATCATCAATCAACTGTTTAACTACAATAGTGGTCATAGGTGTGGCATATGTGGCTGAAACTGGTTTGGCGACTTATGTTTGAATATGATTTGAATAAAATTTCTTTTTATTTTTATACGATTTTCTGGTGTCAGCCATAAATACAGACTGACGTAGGTACAGGACGACGCCTATTGAACTTTCAATTATTGCCTACGCCTATATATCAATATGGTTACCTGCTAGATTTAGTACCCGGTTACAGTAATCAACACCCAATATTGAAAATTCGAACAAATATATCCCTTTCCGGGACATATCAAACTTATCATGATGGCCATTGTTTCAAAATGGGACGGCTGTTTTGTCACTATTGTTATTTTTCCAAATTAAGTCTAAACCAATACCATCAATATAACTTTGTAAATGTTTCTTGCTATTTTCCATAACACTTTCCACACTATTGCACATCAACATGAGATATAATTCTTAATAATTTTGCCACTGTTTTTTTTTGAGTCTCCTCTAAAATGCGAATAAATGACTCAATTTTGTGTTCGAATGAGGTAGTCTACCGCAAAAAAGGACTTTTCTCAAAAATTACATTTTTTTATTTCAGAATCTTTTTAAAAAAAAAAAAACTGCCTTGTTTTTTTATTAACATCATTGAACTTTCAATAAAATCTGTTCTGGATCTGAATTACGCCTTTTTTTATGGTTAAGGCAGTGGTGAACTTACCTTCTTAACAGAAGATAACTGATAAGTTTTATCCATTAAAAAAACACGGCAATGGAACTAGAACATATTTTCCCGGTGAGCAAAATTTATCAGTTCGACATTCCAAAAAATTTGAGAAGGCCGGAACGTAATCAAATTTTAAACATTGTAATAAAAATGGCGATTAAAAGATGAGGACAATAGTCCAAATAATGTAAATAGTGTACATAATACCTCATCTCAGAAATATAGACAGATACTCCTTTCCATGTTTGCCCGTCTAGATAATCCCTACTGCAAACTTTCTAATTCCCAAGCACATTTGTTTTTATTCAAATACCCACAATGAAAATTAAACTGTGGTTTATACTATTTAATGCTCAGCGAATCTTAGTTAAGGTTTCTAAAGAGCGCAAAAATTTTACCATCAATCATTACGTTCAAACTCTCAGTCACGATGACTTGGGAATTCATGCTAGCACAATCATCGATTTATAATTTGTCGATAAGTCATCATAATTTCTTGAGGTGATTGGATTATTGATGCCTGTTATTTTTTTTTAGTCTTTTTATATTGTTCATCATGCAGAAGGCTCAAGAGTCACTCAAGGGTGAGGGTTGACGCGGTTATTGTTGCATGTGTATATTATGAGGGTATTAAATCCAGGTAACTGTTGAATTTTTTTAAAAATTTGAAGAGGTTATTAGAGTCGAAATTTTTATTCCACCCCAGATATAGCATCTCACATTTTGCTTTTTATTTAATTTTTGTAAAAAAATATAGCATGACATTCACTCAGCACGTATTTTCTGGAGGGGTACAAGGTGTCGACCACCGTATATATGAGTTCCGCCAGAGGTGATCTTTATATATATATATAATAATATATATTATATTCATTTTTTTTAAAGAGCTCCATTACATAGTCAAACATTTTATTAAAAAAAAAGTCAAAACTTTCTCAGTGATAATTTCTGTATGATCAATATTTGTTCTGAGAATATTCAATTTTACAAGCCCGTCTCCCCCGGAGTCACAGCGGGCATTGGCTACCTGGCTATTTAACATTTTTTGACTGATTCAATTTTCGGCTTTTATCAGGTGTATAATCCGTATGTAAAGAGGAATCGGCTCTTTTTTTTCCCAGCAGGTAGCCTATTATCTTTTTTATCGATACGGTTTGAACGCCTGAGGAAGATCGGATCGTTGTTGTATGAGTAAAATTAAAATGAATGATATTAGTTATCCGAACCAGTCTTGCTAAAAAAAATAATGAAAAGAAAAGAAATATGTCTCTCGATGCTGTTTTTCAATTAAGCTGGTTCGTTTTCTATAGTTTTCTTTCTATGGCACCTTGCATTTATTGGAAATATTCATAGAAATATGAGTTAATTTTTTCTTATTCAGTTTATTAAACAGGTTGTTAATTTTTTTTCTTTAAAACGGAAAATAACTGGGTTGAAAATAATTCACTAAGAATGTACTAAACGATCCTAAAAGCAAAAAAAAAGAAAAAAAAAAAAGAAAGAAAAAGAAAGATAATAACAAAAGGGGGGGAAAAAGAAAAAAAGACATGATATCAAAACAGGCCGTTGGGTGATTTTTTTTAGATGTCGGTCAGAGCCTCTGACTGACCTTAATTTTTGTTGAAAGAATAGAATTGAGATATCGGTCGCTGATGTGACCGACATTTTCGTCAAAAAAATTCTTATCAAAATAACGAAAGGTAACTTTTAAATTAGAATAATAGAAATGAATTTTAAATTTTTTAGTCAGAGAAAAAGTGTCTTTTTGGGTTGGGGAAGTGACTGGTGAAAAACGATATACGGAATTGACCTGTTAAGAATTGGACACCCACGTTAATAAAGTAGAGATATTTCAACCTAGATAATTAAGATTTTCGACTATCAGGAAAAAACAAAGAGGTAAAGGTAAAAAGAAGACAATTGTTTTTGGACTCACAGAGGGCGCCAGGAAGGCGGAAAAGATCCTTTCTAAAAGTCAAGACTAATTAGCAGCGGGCTGTTTGACAAAGTCCAGGTGAGAGAAAGGCAAAGATTGTCATTTTGCGTACGTGCAAAAAAGGTGCGAAATCGGATTTTGTTTTTTTTTTAAACCAGCACGATGTAACCACACCCGCCAACAAAAGGGAGAGGGTGTTCGGTCAATAACAATTGGTCGAATACAATCACGTGACCGCGGAAGAAGAAGGAAAGAAAACCTCGATCAATAACTGTTGGACGAGGCGGTCACGTGGGCTGCGGAAAAGAAGAGAAAGAAAGGTTCGATCAGGAACGATTGGTTGAGAGCGATCACCTGACATGAGAGAGACTAAGAGAAATAGATATGCGCCGCCCCCCAAGAGCACTGTGAGAAAGTAGGGGTGAAAACAATAACGATAATGGAAAGTCAAAATTAATGCAAAAATTATCGAGATAAACCCTGACGCCGACAGACCCACCCCAGTTGTTGAATTATCCCCAGTCGAAAATCCCCTGACGCCGACCGCGGGCACCTGAACGCGGGCACATCGGCCCGGTTTGCCCTTTGCGGGAGAAAAGAACCCTCAGACAAAGGAATCAGTTGGAGCCCAAGTCGAAGAAGGAAGAAATTCAGCCCAAGTTCATGCTGAAGATTGAGAATTGGAGCTGCAGTTGATGAAACAATTTCAAAGCGAGAGTTCATCCCCGGACGGCGGACGGCAGCGAGAAGAAAGAACAAGAAAACTTCCAGCCCAAGTTGAAGAAAGAAATCTTCCAAAGCCACGGCCGAAGTAGAAATCTTCCACTGAAGAAAGAATTGGAGAAATACAAACTCTTCCAGCCCAAACAGAAGAAGAAGAAGAAATACAACTCAAGTCGAAGAGAAGAATCAACTGCGAATGATCGATAGAAATTAGCCCCAGTGTCGAACTGAACCACACTCCGACATACATACATGATTCTAGAAAGTAGGTAATTCGACATTTTCCTATTGTGTGATAGAAGCTTGGTGCCATAGTCCACAGAGCGGGTCGGGAAATGAGAACACTTTTGTTTTTATGTAACGGACTTTAAGATATAAAAGGTTGTTACCCTTTTTATCAGCAATTTTGTTTGGTGTCGTGAGTTTTTATTTTATTTGTGTTTTGCCACCCCGTCGGACTCAACTTGTATCGGCCCCGATCCCTGCTGGTCCCGTCTGTCTAAGATCTAAACACAGCGTGGGTAGACAGACCGGAGATCGGTATAGTTGCTTTAGTGACCAGGTATTGGAAGCGAGTCGGGAAAGGCGAGGCTGGTGATCATCTGACCAAAGGGTTGGAGCGGCACGCTTGGACCCAGGAGGAGCGACCAGGAGGAGCGACGTCACCGTTGGCGCCGTAACCAAAGGATCCGACACTGGGCCAGGTGTGTAACCGTCACATTTCTTTTTCTACTTTTCTCTTTCATTCACTTCTTTTTTTTTCTTTAGGTTTTCTTTAAGGTTTTTTTCTTTTTCGGTTTTGTAATTTTCATTTGATTTTTTGTGTCGCTTTCTTTTTTTCCCCCCTTATTTTAAATGTTTCAATTCCAAGTTTTGTTTTTTCTCCTTTCTTTTTCCTCTTTTTTCTTTCCTTTTTTTTTTCCTTTTTCTTCTTTTTTGCTTTATTTTTCTTCTTCATTCATCCTGGCAGAATTCTTCTTTTATTCATTTCCCGTTTTTTAGCCGATGTTTTTCTTCTTCTTCTTCTTCTTCTTCTTCTTCTTCTTCTTCTTCTTTGCGATTTATCATCATCATCATCATCATCGTCTACTTCACAAGTTTTTCTTCTTAGGGATTTAACATCATCATCTTTATCTACTTGACAAAATTATTCTTCTTCTCAACTATGTAACGCCATCATCATCATCTACTTCACAAGTCTCTTCTTCTTAACCATTTAACATCATCATAACCATCATCATCATCATCATCATCATCATCTACTTCGCAAGTTTCTTTCTTTGAGATTCATCATCATCATCATCATCATCTACTTCACAAGTTTCTTCTCTGAAATTCATCACCATCATCATTTGTTTAACAAGTTTCTTCTTAACGATTTAATATCATCATCTACTTCACAAATTTTTCATAGAAATTCATCATCATCATCTACTTCACAAGTTTTTCATAGAGAATCATCATCATCATTATCATTATCATCATCTACTGCACCAGTTCTTCATAGAGTTTCATCATCATCATCATCTACTTCACAAGTTTTTCATTTTCTTCATCATCATCATCATCTACTTCACAAGTTTTTCGTAGAGATTCATCATCATCATTATCATCATCTGCTGCACCAGTTCTTCATAGAGTTTCATCATCATCATCTACTTCACAAGGTTTTCGTAGAGATTCATCATCATCATCATTATCATCATCTACTGCATCAGTTCTTCATAGAGTTTCATCATCATCATCATCTACTTCACAAGGTTTTCGTAGAGATTCATCATCATCATCATCATCATCATCTACTGCATCAGTTCTTCATAGAGTTTCATCATCATCATCATCATCATCATCTACTTCCAAAGTTTTTCATAGAATTTCGTCATCATCATCATCCTCTTCTACTTCACCAGTTTTTTTTCGTGATCATCATCATCTATATCATGAGTGTTTTCTTCCTCTTCTACTTCTACTACTACTAATACAACAACTACTACTACTACTACTGTTTTTCTTCTATTTCTCCACATTTATGTTGTCCTTTCATTTTCTTTGCTTTTGTCTGTTATTTATCTTATCCTAGTCTAATCCCTAAATTATTCCATTTTGAGAAAAAAACCGTTCTTTTCTTTTTTTCAATTAATTATTTTCTTATTCGTTATCGTCTTCTTCATTTCTTTCTTTTTTTTACCTCCTCTTTTTTTCTATATTCTTTCACTTTTTTTCCTGTTTTTTTTTTCCTAATTTCCTTTTCTTTTTCTGTTTATCTTTTCAGCTAAAAGCCTGGACCAACACAATCTTCCTTTCTCTCATGCCTTCACCACAGTCAGCCTCCTCACATTGGAATATATTCAAAAAGAATTTAAACAAAAGAATGTACCATCCTTGGTGCTAGTCTGTTTTTCATTTTCATCATCGACCTTCCCGATCACATCAACTCTCAACTTTGCATCTATGCTGAGGACACTACCATTTACTTCTTCCTTGATCATAAGGCTGATCAGCCTGACAAGGTCAAAATGGCAGCTGTTGTCCAAAACAACCCCAAGTCCATCATTAACTTGGGGAAAAGATGGCTTGTCAATTTTAACATCTCCAAAACTAAACTTCTCTCCATTAATCATCTGAGAGACCCCTTTTTTGCCCTCCATCAACATGGCTGATGCTAGCCTCCAAGACGGTGACACGTTGCACCTTCTCGGGCTAACGTTCTTAGCTAATATGAAGTGGAAAGACTATATTGAATCCATTGCTAGGTTAACTGCTAAGAAAGTCGGTTCATTGTGTCGTACGAGACAATTTTCGTTCCAGAATCTGTCTTACATATCTATAAGTCTACCATTCGTCCATGCTTAGAATATGTTTGCTATATATGGTCCGGTGCCTCTGCTATTTACCTGGAGCTTCTTGATAAGATCCAAAGAAGAATCAGCAATATTATTGGTCCTGATCTGGCAGCTTGGCTTCAGTCACTTTCTCACCATCGTAAGGTTGCCTTTCTGTGTCATTTTTTATAAATTCTTTCATGGTAATTTTTTCGGCTGAGCTCTTCGCTATGGTACTTAGTCTTTATAAATTTAAGCGCTGTATTATACTGGCGTCGAGATTTCATCAATTTACTAGTTGTAGCCGTAAGTTCTATGCTAACAGTTTCTTTTCTCGCACTTCTCACTTGTGGAACTTTTTTCCGGCTCCATGCTTTTCAGTCCACTTTAATCTTCAAAAATTTAAATGCATTATCAATCGCTATCTTCTTTCTTCCTGGTTACTTTTTTCTCTTTCTGCTCATTAATAATGTTTCTACTCCTAATTCCTCCACACCCTGTAACCACTTGTGTCTTAGTGGCTTTATTGCCTTGCTTGAGGGGGTACCGGTTAAACAAAAAGAACCTTCAAAAAAGACCACGGCTGGAACGAATAAAAGACATTTCACCCAGATTCAGTTTAAAGAAAGATTATATGACCAATAAAGGATACGGCTTTAGATGCGGAATTCGTCAGTGATTACTAAGCATTCACACACAGGTTCTACTCCGGTGTCAATAGAAAGGGTTTGATTGATTTGTTTTTTTACGGTTTATCTACCTTTTTGAGGTTATTTAAAGCCGCGACATTTTTGGATTATAAGAACTTTTTTGGAGATAATAATGATTTTCTAATAATTTTTTTACTTTTTAACCCATATCTGAGCGGGAAATGGTATTTGAATCTAAGTGAAGGTAACGAACTCGACTGAAATTCGAACTTGGCTCACCAATTTCTCATTTCAAGCGTTTATCCATTACACCACCCGCACATCCAAGCTTATATGGTATTCCTGTGCCGTCACCCATTTAGGTACTGACCAGGTTCAACGTTGCTTAACTTCGGTGATCGGATGAGAACCGGTGTTTCAATGTGATATGGCCGTAAGCCCAGTAGAGGGGGGATAATATTAATAAAGAAACGATTTGAAATAGAGAAATGGTATCCTTCTTCATCTTTTTCCTTTCTCCGCCCTGATAAAATGAACGACATCATCAACTACTTTTTTTTTTATCCCGTGACCCGTTGCTTTTTGTATCCTTCGATGTCGACTCTTCCTATCATTGCGAAGCAGAATTCGCCAAGCGTTGGATTGTTCACCCACTGACAGGGAACGTGAGCTGGGTTTAGACCGTCGTGAGACAGGTTAGTTTTATCCTACCGATCGGCACGTGTGTTACGTCGGCCGTGGCCACGGCTATCCCGTCCAGTACGAAAGGAACCGCGGGATCAGAGCAACGGTTCGCTCGAACGAGCGGCGGTGCCACGCTGCCTCCGTAGGGGCACCATGTGTATTGCAGCTACTGTAGAAGTGGTGTTTCTTGGGCAAGATAGCCTGACGGAGCCCAACACTATCCAGACCGATTTTGAATTCAGAGTTTTTCCTTCTCCTAGAGCGGTTGCCACCCCAGGCTATAGAACCCAGCCTATCCTGCTATTTACCCTATGGGCTGAGAAGAGGATTCGTACCTTTCCCAAGGGTATTAGTACGTAATTCCAACTGGAATTCGAACTCGGCTCTTCGATTCCTCAATCCGATCCGCTATCCATTACTCCACCTTCCCGACTACTATTAAAAATGGCCAAAAAGAATCATGTGTGTATTACTATTTCGGCTTTATAGCAATAAAGAACTGTTATTCGCAAAAGAAAACCCCTTATTTCGACTGCCCAATATGACATCTGTCCTCCGTTACAGCAGCGAATGTCAGAAGGTCTCCTCAAAGACGAAGAAGAGACTCGAGGTAACGGACATGCAGAAGGATGGTAAGGATATCCTGGACCGAGCGTGTGAGCAGCGATGAGGTTTTGAAGAGGATGCAAACAAGGAGGAGGCTTATACTTAACATCAGGAAGAGACAGCTGAAATATCTGGGACACGTAATGAGAAAGGAGGGCCTGGAGAATCTGATACTCACAGGTCGAATAGAGGGAAAGAGAGACAAGGGAAAACAACGCATGACATACCTGGCGGGCTTAAGCAAGTGGATGACTGAACGTGGTCTGGGGGAGGTGGCAGAGGGACGAAACTTATTGAGAGCTTCAAAGGATAGGGGGAAGTGGAGAGCCATGATCACCCACGACCTGAACGGACACGGCACATAAAAAGAAAGAAAGAAAGTCTTTATTAATTCCATATTTTGAATTTTTCTGGGTATGTGCCATCACTGCTCGTATCCCATTTCTAGAAGATAGTTTCTATTTTGGAAATGTTTATCTTAAGCCTTTCTTCTTGGAGCACTTGATAAATAATGCTGTTGTTTTGTGCGAAATCATTCTTATCCCATCTGCTAAAATTGGTTCCTAAACAACACGCTAACGTTAAATTTTATGCCATACGCATAGACTATGATTTCAGTAAATATAGAAAAATACAAAAGGGTGTAAGACAAGGATGTGTCTTCTCGTCGGACTCAGTGAGGAGATTCTGAGAGAATTAGAAATCCTATCAGGGTGCATTATTGGCGGCTACAATCTTAACAACATAAGATATACAGATAGGAATAGATAGGTTTGCCTATCGCCCGGGTCACACTCCTCCCTGATCTTTTGAACAGTAGTAGAGGATTATCCCTTGTTTCCTGTTCAGGATTGGGTTTCTGTTTCCTTCTGAAATCTTTTTTTCATTTTTCTTTCTCTCCAATAGCACTTTGCATCTTACTGTCATTGTTACCTTGCTTAGTATGAACTGATTTTTTTAAAATGCTGCTGGCAGACACAGAAAGGAAAATACAAGAAATCCTGCAGAAGGAAAGCGAGAAGAAAGGACTAAGCAACAATCGATAGTTTAGATGGTTGTTAGCAAATGGGACTGTCTAAAATGCAAATTAGAAATTGGGGATACCAAAATCAAACAAGCACAAAAATTTAAATACCTGGGAAGCCTTTTAACAGAGGAAGGAAAATGCGACACCAACATTCTAAGACGCATTTGGAAAGCGAAAGATGCTTTCTAAAAGATAAGCAAAGTATTAAGAGACAGGAAAAATTTTCGAATCTACGTACAAATGAAGAAGAGACTTAGTCCTACAGAAGGATGCTGAGAATAACATGGACAGAAAATATGAGCAACGACGAAGTTTTAAAGAAAATGGAAACAAAATGGACACTTTTACATAACATCAGAAAGAGAATATTGCATTTTAAGGGCACCATGATGAGAAAAGAATGCTTGGAAAATTTGACACCAAGCGGGAGGAGAATTTGTTCTCCGACGGAGGCCCCGTGCCTTGAGAGACTTTTTCGAATTAAGCTTAACCCAGACCTCAAGTGGAACAACATTTATTTAAAAAAATAAAAAAGGATACGAAATTGTGGAGAGCTATGATCGCCTACGTCCTGAAGGGACACGGCACATAGAAGAAAAAATGCCAACGTAATGAAAACAGCACATCACCACCTTAACGAGCTTGTGTAAATGGTTGGCAGAACAGGGATTAGGAGAGTTAGTGGAGAGACAAGCTTTACTAATAATTCCAAACGACAGGAAATAGTGGAGAGCCATGACTGTCTACATCCTGAAGGGACACAGCATATAGAAGAAGAAGGAGCTTGTGTAAATGGTTGGCAGAACAGGGATTAGGAGAGTTAGTGGAGAGACAAGCTTTACTAATAATTCCAAACGACAGGAAATAGTGGAGAGCCATGACTGTCTACATCCTGAAGGAACACATCATGGCTATTAGAAGAAGAGCTTGTGTAAATGGTTGGCAGAACAGGGATTAGGAGAGTTAGTGGAGACAAATTTACTAATAATTCCAAACGACAGGAAATAGTGGAGAGCCATGACTGTCTTTTCCTGAAATCTTTTCACATAGAAGAAGAATAGCTTGTGTAAATGGTTGGCAGAACAGGGATTAGGAGAGTTAGTGGAGAGACAAAAATTACTAATAATTCCACCAAACGACAGGAAAAGTGGAGAGCCATGACTGTCTACATCCTGAAGGAACACATCACATAGAAGAAGAAGGAGCTTGAAAATGGTTGGCAGAACAGGGATTAGGAGAATTAGTGGAGAGACAAAAATTACTAATAATTTAAAAACGACAGGAAATCAGATGATAAATGACTGTCTACATCCTGAAGGAACACAGCACATAGAAGAAGAAGGAGCTTGTGTAAATGGTTGGCAGAACAGGGTTTAGAGGAGATAGCAAAACGACAAAATTTACTAAAAGTTGAAAAAGAAAGAAATTTTGGAGAGTCATGATCGTCAACGTCAAGAAAAAGAAGTTCAATATCTAGATATTTAAACACCATTTGGAAACTGGATAAAGTGTTTAAAATGCAGTAATATTTAAGGTCGAGAGATTATATGTGGATTCCCTCACTGCAAAAGTATCCGACTAGAACAATTGCAGGCAAAATGAAATGATATCTGCAGGCAAAAATAAAAGACAAAAAGAGAAGAAAGGAAAAAAAATGGCGGTGTGCTGTGTTCGGCAACATCGCTAACCAGCAATTACTGTTAAGTCGTCAGTCAGCATTCTCTGCTTGGCCTAGCATCATTCTGCTTGTTCTTCACTTCCTGTCTCTTTCGGTTGCCTACTTTTTTGTTTGCAATTATAAATACATTGTTTTCTGTTTCCTCCACCCACCTCTTATCTTCGTCTCCAGCTGACTGTACAGACTCCATTTTTGCCTCGCGTCATGATACCACAGAAGAAAAAAAAAAGAAAAAACGAAAATAAATAACTAAAGCTATTATTATGGCTTCCTAAGTATTGTCTTTTATTGCTACGACTGCACAGTTCGTATTTGAACGGAATTTCGGAATAGGCGGAGTTCTGTATAGGAGGAAGAGAAGGAACGAGAGAGGTAGGCCGGGGTGGCAAAGATTTGATGAGAAAAATAACTGAATCGAAAATAAATCAGAAAGAGAATAAAAAAAAAAAAAAGATCATTAACGTTTAAACCGAAATTAAGCAACGTCGAGCCTGGTCCATACCTAGACGGGTAACCGCTTGGGAATACCAGGTGGTGCTGGCTTAGATGTGCGGGTCGTGTGATGGATAATGACTCAGAATTGTTATTTGAGAGTCGAATTCCCGTACGATCACCGAAGTTAAGCAACGTCGAGCCTGGTCAGTACTTAGATGGGTAACCGCTTGGGATAGCAGGTGCTTCGATGCGCGGGTGGTATAATGGATAAT
Organism: Acanthosepion pharaonis; assembly: GCA_903632075.3. Taxonomy (NCBI): domain Eukaryota; kingdom Metazoa; phylum Mollusca; class Cephalopoda; order Sepiida; family Sepiidae; genus Acanthosepion; species Acanthosepion pharaonis. The sequence continues at coordinate 126,336 of CAHIKZ030002783.1, read as the reverse complement.
GGTTCGGAATTGTTAATCAGAGAGTCGATTTCTCGTACGATCACTGAAGTTAAGCAACGATGAGCTTTGATCAGTGACCGCTTGGGAATACCAAGGGCTGTATGCTTGGGTGTGCGGGTGGTGTAATGGATAAAGATTCGGAATTGGAAATCGAAGTGTCGGGTTCCAATTCCACCTGTGTTCGTTATATTCACTTAGACGCAAATACCCTTAAGAAATTCGCCTCTTCTCACATCCAGCTATAGGCTAATTATTAAGACTTGTATCAGCAAATCATTATTATGTAAAAAAAAAAAAAAACCTTACACTCTAAAAATAATTTCTGGTTTGAAATAACCTGCAAAAGGTTGATAAGCCGTAAAAAACGAATCGATCATTCAACGATCATTTCTTTTTTACCGATTTTGTTTTGTTATATGAAACAAATCTTCAATTTAAAATACACACGTACACACACACGCATTTATATATTATCCTCCTTTAATCCCCATTGACTGCCCTGCAGAATATTAGGGCCAAACCTCTCAACAACACGAGGCATTGCTTCAGTGGCTTCCATAACAAGTGAGTTTTACTCGGTTTTGTCTCCGGTTTTCGCTGTCACCCATCTAAGTACTAATCCGGCTCGACACTGCTTAACTTCGGCGAACAAACAAGAACCAGTGTTTCAATATGATCTGATCGTATGCACATTGATATATATATATATATATATATATATAGCGCTATGGCGCTTCCCTATGTGTATCCTGCTAGTATCGAGTACAAGTCGGCATGAAGACAATTATAAAAATCAAATCGCATAGCGTGGTACAGAATTTAGCGTCGGATCCTGATCAGCTCTGACGGGGTCGAGGACAGAGGAGGATGGTATGATGTTTTAAACATTAAACTACCCAATGACCTGAGTTATTACATGGAATGACGACACCCTCCTGCGCAATAAAAGTGTTTATTTCCGAATATATATATATATATATATATATATATATATATATATATATATATATATATATATAAAAGTGAATATAGAAAATCCAACACTTAGAGGCGACAGTATGTTTCATGCTAGCTGCAATCGTCAGGACGCGAGTGCTGTTATTTTTATCGGCTATATATATATATATATATATATATATATATATATATGGGTCAGTGGTGCATTGTCAGTAGTCCATTTTGGCGGTTATTTTACCGGAAGTCGTTTTTTAGTTTATTTATTTGGGTTAAATTATTTTGCTTGTTTTTATTTATTTTTATTTGTATTTTTTACTTTTATTTTTTTTATTTCTTATCTTATTTATTTATTTATTATTTTTTATTTTAATCGGTGTTTTTATTAACGAAGTATAAATTTGTTTATATCGCTTATTTAATTGTTTTGTTTTGGTTTGGGAAGATAATTAAAGCTATTTATTCAATTTTGGGGTTGATTGTTGTAGTTTATTCTAACTATTATTTTGGCGCGAACAGTTTTTAACTTGCTTATTACTTCATTTATTTATTTGGATTATCTTTATTTGTTTTTTCTAACGGTTAATTTATCGGGATCGGTTTGTTAGTTTATTTATTTGGATGAATTTTGATTAATTTATTTTACTCGTTTATTATTATTTATTTATTATACTGTATATTTTTATTCTTTTCGGTTTTCGATTTTTAAGTAACGTAGTATTTTTTATTATATTTTATTGTTATATAACAGTTATAGCTTCGTTTTTCGTCAGATTTATTTTTTGATTTTTATTGTCTAACTAATATTTTGGTCATAATGGTTTGTTAGTTTATTTACTTTATTTATTTGGGTTCATTGATTTTGTTTTTTATTTTTTATTTATTTATTCTATTTCGTTTATTCTAACGAGTGTGATTTGGTAATTTGTTTGGGTTAATTTATTTTACTTATTTTATTGCCATTTTGTTTGTTTATTTATTTATTTTTATTTCATTTTATTTTATTTTATTTTTTTCAGTTTTCGATTTTTAAGTAACGTAGTAAAAATTTGTTTTCATGTCTGCATTTTGAGATGAGTTCGGATCTTTTATTTAATAATTTATCTTGGTCTGACAAGGCAATGATAGCTAATTTTCCTCCAAGCATAGTTTGCAAGATTTTGATTGGTTGTTGTAGACTTATGATCTTTTCCTTATTTTCCAAGATATTTTTGGTGTGATGTGCATATTATTTTTAACTTCTTAGATATACTTAGAAAGCATTGTGCTGTTCGCATATTTACTATTTGTGAAAAATGTTTTGTGTGCATAATTTCTTTGTTTCCAGGGTCCTTCAGTTACTCCTATGTATACTTTTTCTTCGTTATTTGGTGATTTTACCGTGGCTTGGTATATTACATTGTCTTGTAAACAATTACCGTTTAAGGAACATTCGTTCTTTATTCGGCAGTTACACGTGGGTTTAATTTGTTCGTGTGGTTTGTTGATAATTTTCCTGTTGTGCTTTTTTATTATTTGTGCCATGTTCTCGGTGCAACTGTAGCTGATTTTTATTGTGTTTTTGTTGAATATTTTGTGTATGGTGCTTGATTCCGGGAAGTATTTGTGTAAGAGTTTAAGGAATATTTTTCCTACGTTTGTTTTTACGTTTTTGCTGTACAAAATACAGTAGAATCCCTCATATACGGAATAGCTCTTACCCGAAGTGCCTCATATCCGGAATCTCTCATATCCGGAATCCCTCATTTCCGGAATCCCTCATATCCGGAATCTCACATATCCGAACATGATTTTGATATGTATATTTGGGTAATATGTAACTGATTTGAAATTTCTGTTTTTTTAGGAAATTTACTTTGGATAACATCTTATGCTTATTTCACCCTAATGGCTTGTATTGGTTCAAAAGATGATGGGAATAAGAGGAAAGGATGACAACGAGACACATCTGCAACAAAATAGCGATGAGATGCATGACTGTGATGAAACCTAGAATGAAATTGAAAAAGCTATTGAAAAGGTTGTCAGTTTTATGGAAAGAAAACCAGCATTCAACTATGACGATTGCAATAACGCACACAGAACAAAAGCAAAACGAAATGCGGAAAAAGTTGAGAATGACATTAGAAGAGAAAGAATCATCATGCAACAGTGATTAAAAAATCCTCGTGACATTATTTGTTTTGCATACGTGGCATAATTAATTTAATGAATTTTCATTAACATTACATAATTTATTTCTTTTTCCTTGAAATCAATGCTGTTATATTTTACTCACCATTAGCTTATTTTGTTTATTATAAAACATTGAAAATAAATGTTAAAACTAATTTCAGTTCTTTTATTTTAATCTAAATATAACCTCTCATATCCGGACTTTGTAACCAATTCCTCATATCCGGAAGGCCTTTTTAGTCCGGTTGTCAGGGATTCTATACGATGAAAAAAAATTAACAAATACGTTTTATTCTCATAACCTTTATATTATTATTATTATTATTATTATTAGGAGGAGGAGGAGGAGGAAGAGAGGGAGGAAATACATTATTTTCATTATTAAATTATATTTTTATGCCTTTTTTAAACCTTCAAAATTTAGGTTGATTTTTTTTTTCTTGCATCAATGGGTAATTATAAATTTGTATGAGAAAGCTTAGCGTCTTTTCGCAGTCACATTGATTTGAAAATTCTTTTAAAAATCAAATAATTGCCAAATTTTAATAAAACTTTTAAGGCTTATTCACAAATGAATTAAATTATTTTAGAATCATTTCTTTTTTAGAAAATCTTTGTAAAAATGTTTTCTTTTTACATCTGTCCTCCCGTCTACTTATTTAATTTTATGAAATATCAAAAAATTCTTTTTTGTAAAGCTTAATGTTTATGTTAGTTCTAAGTCCTTGGAAATTTTAAATGATCAATTTCTCATTGTAAAAGATTACTGCCAGTTACCGAAAATCTGCCCTGAATCGTAAAATGAAAAAAAGCAATACAACTAAGGCATTATTTAATTAGAAAAAGCTTTTAATTGCTTTTATTAATAAGATGCATTATGGGTACTATTTTCTTAAGAAAAAAGTTTTTCGATGAATAATGAATTTTTACAATTGTTTCAGTTTTTAAATTTTAATTAGAATCATACTTATTATAAAACCCAGGTTGTGTGTGTGTGTGTGTGTGTGTGTGTGTGTGCGCGCGCGCGCGCGTGTGTGTGTGTGTGTGGACGTTTATATATTGGATCGGATTTCCTACCTTTTTTCAACTGATTTCAACAAAACTTCACAGGACTACGTAAAATTACCTTGCGGTGGTTCTGACAGCGCCAAAAATTGGAAAAACACAATTGTTTTGCACGAAATCAATTTGAAAACACGATTAAGAGGCATCGCGAGAATGAAAGGGGGCAACTCATATCGTGTTATACTTATTATAAAACCCAGGTTGTTTGTGTATGTTCGTTTATATATGGGATTGATTTCCTACATTTTTCAACCGATTTCAACAAAGCTTCACTTTTTTTTGGCAGGTAGTGTTTGTTATTGTCTTGCACTCTTTTTTCTTTATTTTTACATTCAGAATGCTTTAAAAATTCCATTTACAAGACAATTGTTTATAATGAAATTCTATTCAATCGGTAGACTCATAACGATTGAAAAAAATGTTTTTGTTTGAGTTTGGGTTTGACCAACTCGTAAAAAAAAAAAAAAAAAAAATGATTAAGGCATGCGTGTCCATCAACCTTAAACAATAATCTTTGTCAATTTTATTTTTCAGTTTTTATGATGGTCGATACTTGATCTATCTCTTACTGTTACATCCCCGGGCAACGCTCGGCTCTACTGCTAGTAATTTATAAAGTTTTACATCTTTTAAATTTCTGTATTAATTTGTATTGATCAAGTGATATTGTTATTAACTAAAAACTAAATTTACTAATCATAATGTATGTATAAATATATATGAAATTTGATGCAAATTATTTATATAATATATATTATATTAAATCGTATTTTTTATTTATATGATATATAATTGACTTTTTATTTATATAATATACATATTATAATTTATTTTTTTTTATATATATATATATATATTCTAAAAAAGTAATATATATATATATATATATATATATATATATATATATATATATATATATATAGATTAAGATCTTTATATATAAATATATATTTTATATATATTATATAATATAGAAATTTGTTTCTATTAAGTTTGGGTTATTTTTTTCATAATGTATGCTGATTTTCATCGAACATTTGGAGGTTCCTAGTGCGTTTGGCATAACAGATATTGGCTCGGAATGAGAAAATCAGAGACCCGAGTTCGATTCCACTCAGATCCGATATATTCACTTATGCACAAATACTCTTGGGAAAGGCATGAATCCATCTGTTCGAGCTATGGCTTGAATAACAGGGCAGACTTTAAGGTCCTATAGCTTTGGTAGGTACCCAGTCTACCGCAGAAAAACAACGGCAACCAACTGCGGAAAAGATCTTCTGCCGAGTCAATCATCCATCGAAAGAGACATAGCCGACCAAGCCATCTTGTACATTTATAAATCTACTATTCCACCACTTAACACGTTCCAAGGTATATTCTGTCCCGTTCCCAGGTATACCCTGACCCGTTCCCAGGTATATCCTGACCCGTTCCCAAGTATAAATATGTCCCGTTCCCAGATTTACCCAAACCGTTCCCAGGTATATCCTGACCCGTTCCCAAACCCCCTTCCCGTTCCCAGGTATACCCTGACCCGTTCCCAGGTATATCCTGACTCGTTCCCAAGTATACCCTGTCCCGTTCCCAGGTATACCCTGACCCGTTCCAATATCCCCACCTGTTCCCAGGTATATCCTATACCCGTTCCCAAGGTAAACCCTCTTTCCGTTCCCAAGTATATCCTGACCCGTTCCCAGGTATATCCTGACCCGTTCCCAGGTATATCCTGACCCGTTTCAAAGTACACCCTGACCCGTTACCAAGTACACTCGGCATCTGTTAGGGTCTCAGCTGTGGGCAAAGAGTTAATCCCCAATCTGGGGTCAAAACACTATGAAAGTAGTAAAAAAAATATCGTGAAAATAACAATAATACATTTTCATAGTAAAAAAATCCAAGAAATACATTTGTGTAAGAAAACAAATTACCAGTAATACATTTTTGTTTTAAAAAAAATTATCAACAATATATTTTTATAAAATAAATCACTAACGCTCACAAGAAAATTAAATTTCGGCATTAACTGTGACCCATAAGGAGTTGATATGCCGTTAAACAAACAAATTCGTCGGTGTATCGAATACTGTTGCCATATCTCTCAGGGTTCTCCTACTGTGTATCTCAAGATTCATGACAAAA
>CAHIKZ030002783.1:110000-112500 GCA_903632075.3 Acanthosepion pharaonis | reverse complement strand
AAAATGAATGGTTAAAGAAAGAAAGAAGTGTTTAACGTCTGTTTTAGTGAAATTGAAAAGTTGTTAATTTCAAATCTTTTCATTTGTACCCACTTCTTAAAATATTCACCAGCATTCATATTTATGATTGCTATGGCAATATTTTGTTACAGTTGTTAAGCTCAAATATTTAACGACGCGATGGGGGAATTTCTACAGATATTTTATTGTGGTAGCACTTGCCATAAGCTTATTTAATCATTAACTGAAGATTTATCAGAAAATAAGAAAAACCGTGAATTTAGCACGGATATTGCTTGTTTACATATATATATATATATATATATATATATATATATAAACTCCCAATGTTCAGGACAGAGTAAGAATACAATATAAAAAGATGAAACACTAATATTCCGTGGTTATAATTTATTAAATTGGAATCATAATCACGATACGATTCCAGTGTAATAAATTATTACAATGGAACAGTGTTTGATCCTTTTATATTTTTATATTTTATATATATATATATATATATATATATATATATATATATATATATATATATATATATATATATATATAATGGTATTCTTCATTTTGCATGAGAACTCATTATATTTTCCATCTGTGCCAAATCCCAAAGATTGTATAAAACTTTTAAATTAGAATTTAATTTTCTAAAACCTAATTCAAATTTATTCCAAGGCCATTCTTGCGTTTACAGTTTGCCAGTATCTTTTTTTCTATTTCTTGATCTGTGAATTTACAATGGCCACTGTTCGGACGATCTTATGAACGCCATTCAATATGCTGAAACGATAGCGTTTGAAAAGACAATGCTCGTCACAAATCCAACCGGTTGAGGTTTCTTGGCTGTTGATCCCTTAATTGATAATCGGTGGCGAGACTTTTCGCGCCAAATCTGCCGCCGGCTGAGAATGTCGCCAATCAAGCCTGATATGAACTAACAAAGAGAAACCCTAACCCTAACCCTAAACCTAACCCTAACCCTAACAAAGGGAAAGGAAACAGTGCAGAGATTCTTGGCGCTCAACGAGGGCCAAACAGGCGCGAAATGAAGTAATGAAATGTGCAAAGTGAACCCCTCAGCCCGACCCCCGTGAACATTTTATTGGCAAACGGTTTACAATGAAGAACATATTGAGCCAAATTCGCACCACGGTTAACATTTTCTCCCGCTTAACTGTGGCGACCAACCAAGCAAAGAATGGCGGAAAGTTGGGGCTGAATTAGCAAAGAAAGATTGGGAAGAGAGAAACGTTTCGGCAACAGTTTAAAGTGAATAAAACCTGCGAGAAAATGTGTGAAAGTGAAATAAATCAAAATATTAATTTTTATAAAAATTTAGCTAAAAGATATGATTTAAAAATGTAATCACTGCCGTTGTAAAATTGGTCAGATCACATGTAAGAAAATACTAGTTACAAATATATTTATATCCGCAAATGATTTTATTTTAATTGCCTGAAAAAAAATGGAGCGGAAAGTCGTGTATCAAATCGTTGACTGAGAAGGATCAGCGATCGCCCCCAGGAAAGCTTTAAGTTTTACATTCAACTGAAGAGATAATCCTCACCATGTTCCAATTGGTTTTTGTTTATTGTTCTCGATATGGCAGTGGTGATCACACTTCATTGTCAACAAAAACACAGGTATGGTTCCTGGCCAACCTACGTCTAAATAAGATATTCGAATTGAAATTGGAAAATCTTGACCGAAGTCTCAACATGTTATTATTAAGTATCTAACGGATCTATTACCTGTACTATATATATATATATATATATATATATATATATATATATATATATATATATATATAAGCAGTAGAGCCCAGCATTGCCCAACAGCTATGTAACGAGTAAGACTGTAAGAGATATATCAAGTATCGACCATCATAAAGACTGAAAAATAAAATTGACAAAGATTATTGTTTAAGGTTGACGGACACGCATGTCTTAATTAGTTTTTTTTTTTTTGTTTTGATTTTTACGAATTGGTCAAACCCAAACTCAAACAAAACATTGTTTTCAATCAAAATGAGTCTACCGATTGAATAGAATTTTATTATAAACAATTGTCTTGTAAATGGAATTTTTAAAGCATTCTGAATGTAAAAAATAAAGAAAAAAGTGTGCAAGAAAATAAGAAACACTACCTGCCAAAAAAAAAATGAAAATGTTTTTTTTAAATCGGTTGAAAAATGTAGGAAATCCGATCCAATATATCAACGAACACACACACACACACACACACACACACACACACACACACACACACACACACACACACACACACACACACAACCTGGGTTTTATAATAAGTATATTATATATATATATATATATATATTACGTCAAATGTTATTATAGTGGATATTCGTATTTGAAATAGACAACCAAATTTATTTTTAATGCGAATTTAAGTAATCTTATTAAAGATAATGCTATCTAGAATATATATATATATATATATATATATATATATACAG
>CAHIKZ030002783.1:32500-102500 GCA_903632075.3 Acanthosepion pharaonis | reverse complement strand
TACAAATTAAAAATAAAGCAAGGTACTGGAGTTAAGGTTTTATTTAAATTTTTCATGTTTCTATATTTTTTTTTCTTTTCTTGAGGTAAATTATATAGAGTTTGTAAAAATGTTTTGTATATCCGAGCGCTTTCGGCTAGACTTTCACTGTGTTCCTGATCAATCCAGATTCGTAAATAATTATATTGGATATACTACAACATGCTTAACAAAAAGACTCATTTTACACTTATCTAAACATAGCTCAATTCCATCTCATTTTAATACACATGAAAACCTAAGAAACTCTTTGCACAACATACGCGTTGATAATACAAATATAATAATAACCTCAGACATATGTAAAAACTGCTAATGGAAAGTATTACTAATAAAAAAAGAAAAAGCTAACACTCAATAATATCAATTATGAAGACGGCCACAGTGTACTGACCGTGTTTGGAAAATTAAAAATCCCTATAGCCCTACATACATACTATATGTAAGATTTTTTTAACAATTGTCATTTGATACCAATCTGTCTTGTCCACAGAATTCATCTGGGAATTTAACTATATTGTCGACATGGAAAAAGAAAAAAAAAATAATAATCCCTTACTATAAAAGTAATTTACATTAACCAGAAAAAAAGGCTTAGACAGAAGCGTCAATCTTTTTAAATTTGGATTTTTAATGTAACTATAACAACAAAAACATTTTGATTTCATTTTTGCCTTGAAAAAGTCGGAAGACGAAACGCGTCGGTAAAATGTAAGATTTTTTTTTCCAATTGTCATTTGATACATATATATATATATGAAGAAAACATACGGAAAAAACAAACAAAAATTCTTATATACAATTATGCTGTTTTAATGTTAATATGTCAACGTCGGACGTTTCGGTCTAATAAACCATCGTCAGGACATATTCATAAAATATAATTAACATTATCAATTCAACATAACAAAGAACATGATATATATATATATATATATATATATATATATATATATATATAAACAATATTTATAAACATAATATGAGGTTGAGAATCCTTCATTCGAAATTTCTGGGACCGAAATTGATTGAACATTTTTTTTTTAATAAAAGAATACAGGCTATTTCATTTTTATATAGGATCTATAAATTATTTGGGACAGTTTGGGAATGGAATCTACCCATAAATATAACTTATATATAACATTTCATAACACAGCTTATATAATATATATTTCTATTATATATTTATATATCCAGATATATATGAAGGTATTTTTATATAAATAAAGAAACCCTGAAAGTAATTTCTCATAAAAACATGAATAAATTTTTTTTTAAAATTTTTATTTTAATTTTAGTTTCATAAATATTCATTTTAAATTTTTAAGATTATTATATTTAGAACTCACATGAAAAATTAATGTTTTTTACTTTCTTGCGTAAATCCAAAAACATGATTCATTTACTTTAAAAATATATCTAAATGCGGTACATTTGTCATTTTTTTTGGGAATATAAATCACGATATATCACATTATTATTGGTAAATAATCCAAACCAAAAGAAAATGAATGCTGATTTTAAACGATCGCTACTCTTTAAAAAAAATATATATTTAAATACCAGACAACATTGCACAAATAAACTGGCAATTGTTATTTATATCATCGATGAATTTTGTTATTTTGATAAATGTTTGAATTTTTAAAACAAAAAGTTATTGTATACTTTCTAAAATTCGTGAATTCGTCAAATCTAAAAAAAATTATTTCTGTAAATATATTGAAAAAAACTATATTTTTAAATTTTCTTCAACACAAATTTAATGCATAAAACTAAAAAAAAAAAACTATCAGATTAGTTGTTTAAAAATAATATATAAATTTCCAAATAAACGGTAAGAAAATAAATATATATATATTTTATATCAGAGCGTTTTTCATTCTCCTTTATAAATTCCTGATCAATCCATATTCGCAATGAACTCCATAAAAAGCAATTTCGATTTGGACAAAGGATGAAAAAGGGCAATGGTTTTGCATTTCCTGAAAACATAAGGAAAAAATTAATTAATAATTTTTTCATAACGAATTTTCATTTATGAAGGATCATCTTCAAAATCCTGAAACAATGTAGAAAAATAATTAAAAAAAGAAATAATATATATTTAAAAAATCCACATTATAACCAAAAAAATTTTCGCTGTTTTTTCCAATAAAGAAAACTTAAAATCGTTTATATATATATATATATATATATATATATATATATATATATATATATATATATATATATATATATATTGACAATTAAAAACGACAGCCAAATTTAAAAATTTTGAAATTTTTTTAATTTTTTTTTCTGTTCTAACAAGAACTTTTGATTTTTCTACAAAGAGTTGTAAAATAAACCAAATGTTTTATAGTTCCGAGCAATTTCGTATACCTATAGCCATTATCAAAATTATTTATATTTTTCAGATTAATTGAGTGTGTTTCTTATGTGTATGTCTTAGTATTTTGTGGAAATATGTTTTTTAATTTCCTTATGAAACAGTAAAAAATTGTTATTTTTGTTCGTATTTTTAAAATTGTTAAAATTTTTTTTTTTTTTTTTTTATTAAAAACTTCCATTATTTTTAATTTTTTTTTTTTTCATGGTAGGATGCAGTTAACGATATTTGTGTTTTTCTGTACTAGTATGTTTCTAATGGAGTCTGGTAAATTTGTGTGTGTGTTTAAATGGGTTCTAATGGAGCTGTGATCAGATAAATGTAATTTAAGAAACATGGATAAGCATGTAGTTGTGTAAACCAATGTAATTATTTATGAGTCCGGTTTGATCAGAACATTTCATAAGAATCTTGATATATATATATATATGTTTATATTTATATATTTATATTATATATATATATATTAATTAAAGTCTTAATTTTTTAAATTTAATGAAACTATTTTAACAAATCAAATATGTTTTTTTTTTTTAATTTGAATTATAGTTATTATTTATTTTATGCTATTGAATATTTATGTTATAAAATTACAAATAAATTTTAATTTTTAATATACTTACTTATAATTTTTTTTCGATTGAATAACGTTTGACATCCGTATTTACTAATCTTTTTGATAAGAAATAGTCAATAAAATAAATTATAATTTTTTATTCAGCTTTTGAATTGTAGTGATATTTTTTACCATTTATCATTAGTAAATCAGGAGGAATTTAATTTGGTATATCCATATTTTATATTAAGTTATTTATATAATATCTTGAATTTATTTTTAAAATGAAATAAAAATTAATTTTTCTTTAAAATATAAAATAAATTTATAATTTTTTTGAAAATTTTTTTTTCGTCAATTTTTTTATTAAATATATAAATATATATATATTTTATTCATAAAAAAATTAAAATTTTTTATTTCGATATATATTTATTAAGTTTTGAATTTTACGATTCAATTCAAATTTTCTGTAACTGGTCCTCAGGTTTTACTAAAAAATTTTCCTTTTTAAACTGACTTTGTTTCATAAAAAAATTTAAGCATTAACTGTTAGACCAAAAAAAATCAATAAAAAAAAATTTCATAAAATTTTACATATTCATATATATATTTAAAAAAAAAAATAAAAAATTTTAAAAAATATTTTATAAATATTAAGTTTCTAAAATATAATTTAATTTTTTAAATAAATCTTTAACGTTTCATACTGTCAATCAAATAATTTTCATTTTTTTTAATATTTCAAATCAGGTTGTGAAAATGCATCCTTAAACAGTTTAAAATTTCCTCTCCATCATTTATGGTGAAAGATAAAATCGATATAAATAAAAAAACATTTAACATTTCCTTTTTTAAAATAAATAGATTTCAAAATAATTTATTTATAATAAAAAAAAATTTTCAAAATTTTTGAAACGATATATTCTAGTCTAAAAAATTAAAATAAAAAATTTCAAAAAATTATTTGTTTTTCAAAATATATATATATAGGTATTATATATATATATATATATATATCTACAAATATATATATATATATATATATTAATACATATTTCATTAAAATAATATAGACAAGTTTTGTCTATTTATTTTAAGTAAATTCCTTTCATATTGTCTGATAAGCTTAATAACATTATCATTGAAAGACGAAAGGAAATCACCATATTGATACATGTTTTAAATCCAATCTAAGCTTTTGGCTTACATAAGCCATTATCAAAGATGACAATTACATTTCAATATATCAAACAACAAAAACACGAAAAACAATGATTGTCTGATTTTTTTTTTTATTAAAATTTCAAACAACGACTTAAAAAAAAACAGTCAAACTGAATCGCGTAAACCCTTTTCCAAAAATTTATAAAATTATATTAAATTAAAGTATTAAATTTAAACAAAAAATAAAATAGTTCATTGGTTTATTGCTTTCTGATTTCTAATTTAATTTGCCCAAATCAAAATCAATCTCGTAACAAATTATAAAGTAATAAAAAATTTAAAAAATAAATATATTATATATGGTGATTGGTTTAAATTTAATTTTATAAAATGTTTTTGAAAATTTTAATTTGTCTCTGTAACGAAAAAAATCTGGGGAATTTATTTTATTTTATAAATATATATATATATATATATAAAGTGTTATTTAAAAACTTCTCGTGTAAAAAATAAAGAGAGAAATAACTTTATATAATTTTTTAGTCAAGAACAAAAAAAATTTTTGTTTCCAATAAAAATCATTTTAAATAACTATAATATCGACTGAATTAAATATATTTATATAACATGGATTATATCAATATTTAATAATCTAACATTTTTAATTAGATAAATATATATATATATATATATATATATATATAAATTTATCAATTAATTTTTTGGAAATTTATGAAAAACATTTGTTGTTAATTAAATAAATTTTTTTTCTAAATTCTATTTATGCTCTAAATTTGTATCGAGCACTATTTTTTTAAATAATAACAAAAATACTAAAGAACTTTGGATTATTTACCTAACGAGTTCTTTCCTATTTTCTATATATTTTAAAATTTTATATATATATATATATATATATATATATAAATAAAACAAGGAAAATTTTATAAGGAACAAATTTATTTAAAAAATTAGAAGCTCAATAATTAAATTAAAATTAAACTTTTTAAACAATGTTAAATGTTATTAAATATTTTTATTCAATTTAAAACAATAAAAATTTTTATAAAAATAAAAAATGATCTTTATTCGCTAGTAAAAAGCTTTCATATTATATAATGTTCAATTATGATTGTTTTTGAGCCTTTATCATAATTGAATAATTTATGGTAAGTGTTTCAGGATTTATCTCAATTTTGTACAATAATATTTTTATTATGTCTCTTAAAATATTCATAAATATATATTTATATATTATATATATATATATATATATAACGTATAAATATAAATATATATATCAGATTTTGAAAAGATTGAGTATGATTAAAAATTTTAACCGTTTTTTTTTTCATTTTATTTGAATTCATTTAATTTTTTCATTTATTGGGAAAGGTACATAATCTATTAAATTTCCCCCAGCCATGGATTTGTGTAAAGGTTTATGGGTTCTATAGCTATAATATGGCAACTGGTCTTCCGCCGAATTTTTTTTTCCTTTTTTTTCTTTTTCAGTCATTCATTTTGGTGAAAAATATTGATCGCCATATTGATTTATTTTTGTTTGTTATAACAAATTTTTTTATATATTTTTATATATATATATAATTCTGAACAGATAAATTTTTTTAAACAGAATCAGGAGAATCTGCAAATTAAATTTCTTAATTTTTTAATAATTCATAAAAAAATAATAATATTTAGTAAAAGAAGTATTGGCAGTTTCATCTATTTATAAAATAAATTAACAGTTTTGGTCCAAAAATTTGAAAATTAAAGCAAAATTTTTGAGCTTTGCGCAATTTTTCTGAATATTTTTTTATTTTTTTTTGTTTCTTTAAAAATGTGCTAAACCATATCTTTATTAATATTAATCAAACGTTTTGCGCTTTTTAAAGAACCAATTTCCTCAATGATTTTGACCAGTGTAGTATTATTTCTAAATTTCCATTTCAATCTCTTAAGCTGTAAAAATGAATCCAAAAGGCATGAAAAGTTTTTATCGGACTTAATGAAGAAAATTAAAAATTATGAATCAGTACTGATTAATGAAAGCCTAAAGAAATTCAAAAAAAATTTTTTAGAAATTTGCAGGAAAAAATAAAATCATTTCTATTTTTCTGATAAATTAATTAACGTTTATCACAAAATTGTTCATTAAACATATTTAATCAATTTTTTTGAATGAAATAATTCAGAATATGTCAAAAAAAAATATCAAAATCTTTCTGCAATTCAAACAACAGCATTTCATAAAAGAATTATAAATATACTTATATATATATATATATATATATATATATATATATATATTTATCCTAATTTTATAACAAAATTTTTGAAAGACGAAGGCATCAGGGTTTGTTTTTTAAATTAATTTGGAACAAATTTCTGATATTTATATATTCCAAAACCTATTTGTCAAAAGTACTTAATTATATTTTTTTATGGAGATAGAACAAGAAATTTAACTATTATATATCTTTTTATGAATGTTCCAAAAACATTTTTTTACCAAAAGTTTATTTTGTGTTAATTTATCCTTTTTTATTTTAAAAAAGCCTGGGTTTAAATTAATAAAGGTTTTGGAATCCTTTTTTTTTTCTTTTTGTTTTTTTTTTTCTTTTAAATACTTGTTTCCATCAGCTTTTTTAAACCCATTGTATTCAATTTTGATGTATTTTAAAAATATATGAATATTTTTTTTTGATTTTTTTTATTTTATTTTAAACTTAGTATTGTTATGAATCAAATCCTATTCTATCAGCTTTTTTCATCATCTTATTGTTTCTTTTTTAAACTGTTTTGAATATCAAATGAAATTTAACATTGAAATTGGGAAAAAATCTCTACAACTTATTTTTTTTTTTCTAACAAAAAATTATTCCTTTGGATTATCTGTTTTTTTGCATAACATTTTTCTGGTTCTTTGGTATTTTTTTTCAAAATTTTTGTTTTTTTTTCCATGTTGTTTTTATTGTCATCTGTTCCAATATTTTTTTGTATCATTATGTGTAAATAGGAAATTTAATATATTCTATTGGATATATATATATATTTATATTTCATTATAATTTTAGCTGGTCATCTCTTCGAAGATTCAATACTTTAAATAACATCTTATCAATAAGTTGGATATTTTTTAGAACCACATTGTTAATCAAGTTCATGTTTTGAAAACAATTTTTTTTAGGACAAATTCAACCTATTTGCAAAAAAATCAAACTTAAGATTTCTGAAATGATGTGTGTTATCTTTGTTGATCAAAAATTAGGAAAATTTTTTATAATTTGGAAAGAAAAATCTTTTTATGACATTTTATTCAATGTTTATTCAGTTTTCATATATATATAAATATATATAAACCTATATTTCTAATATATATAACAAAAAAAGAACCAAACATCAATTTTAATTTGATTTACTGATAATATTTATGAAATAAAACAGCATTTTACTTTATTTAATCTCAAAATACATGGGATTTAAATGTTATAAAATCGCTGTTTTAAATCTGGACTTGAATGAAGTATCCTATGGATATTTTTATATATATTATTTTTTGTTTTTTATATTTTCCATTTTATTAGAACCAGGCTTTACAATGTCCAGGACGGAGTCATTTTTAAGAAAAAAATTTCAAATAATTAAAATAAAAAGAATAAAAATTAAAACTAAGATTTTTAAATAATGGAAATCATGCATATATTATATATATATATATATATATATATATATATATATATATATATATATATATATATGATATTATGTTTTATACATGTATGTGATATATATATATATATATAAAAACCATTGTTATAAATTCAATTTACATAACATGAATATTCATACAAAAATGCCTTGAAAGCTTGTAAAAAACTAAAAAGACCTTTTATGCAACTGGAATTTATAAACAGGGATCATAAATGCTCATATACAGGTTCGGGGGGTTAATGTTGGTTATTAAATTTGTTTGCGAAGATGTATTCTCGCCATTTAAATCATTAACTTCTATATTTGTTTTTTTATGAATGATTCCCTGTAATATATATAATATATATATAATTTATATTATATTATATATATATATATTCATATATATATATATATATATTTGAAAATTATAACATAAATATAAATTGAAATTTCTGTTCCCAAAATTTAAGAATCGAAAAAATCTGATATCTTATTTTGATGATATCATAAAATATATAAATATATTTTTATTTAATCTAATTTATTTTTATAATTAATTTTAGTGATATATTTATGTTATAATTTTTCAATAAATAATTATATTTCAAAATAAAAATTTTTATTGAGCACATCAATAAGAATAGTATTTGTTGGTTATTTAAGAATTTATTCCGTATACACCAATCCTATACTTCTGTATATATATATATATATATATATATATATATTATATATATATTTATATTTCAATTGAAATTTTAAAAAAAAAAAATCAATTATTTTCAAATGAAAAAAGATCAAAAGATATAAAGATTTCTGCATCGATAGCCCTATAACAGTTCAGCACTTTTTTAACGAATTCTCCATCCATGCCATTCTCAGTATCCTTCTGTAGAACCATCTTTTTTTTGCCTGTATTCTCCTCTTCTTCTATAAAGAATTTTTCTATATTCATTGCCATATAGCAGGATTGATATTACATGGCAGGTCCAGCACTCTTTTCTGTATTTCTTCCTGTCTTTCTAAAGAATGTTGCATCCATGGTATCCTCAGCATCCTTCTGTAGAACCACATCTCTGCAGCCTCAACTCTCCTGTTCATCTGTAAAGAAATACTCCAGCATTCACTGTCCTATAAGAAGAATTATTTTATGTTGGAGTTCAGCACTTTTTTTTCTTTCTAAAGAATGGTCCATTATGGTATTCTTAGCATCCTTCTGTAGAACAACATCTATGTGGACTTAAGTCCACCCATTTTAACTATAAGGAAAATTTCCAGCATTAAATGACATATAGTAGGTTTGATATTACATAGCAGGTCAGTACTCTTTTCTTTCTTTCTAACGAATTCTTCATTCATGGTATCCTCAATTCTATAAGGAAAATTTCCTTTTTCTTTTTATTGCGTTTAGCATTTGGAAGGCATCTTCCGCACTTCTAATTCGTCTTCGGAGTTTCTATCGTCTGCATAAAAAAAAACACTTGTCAGATAATTAAATTGCCATACTTGTTGGAATTTGAGCGCTTCCATTCAAAGTTCACGTTCTTAGTTGCTCGTCGTGCTAAAAGCCATGACTTCTTAAATCGATGATTATTCCATTAACGTTAGAATATCTTGTTTCTCTGTTGAGGTCATCTTTGACTGACCACCTCTAGCAATCTTTATGTATCTGAAAATAAAAATAAATATTAATAAATTATAAAATTTATATATTAAGCTGCAAAATAAACATCAGCCAACAAGCTGCGTAATAAAAGATTACATCTCTAAGGTTTTCGGTAAATATTACTGATAATAATGATACGATAAGGGAATCTCACGTGAGATATTGCCAGGGTCATATTATAACCTTCTGGAACTTGTGGGCTAAAAAAATGTATTCCCCATCAGCCGGTGCCAATCTCGCCGACAACCGCTGTGAATTTTTTTTTACTCATGATACATTTTAGCGACATTTGCATAACTTGAAGGAAACTTATTTTAAATTCTTTAAATAAACTAGAATAGCTATCTTTTGTTTGTTAATAAAAATATTCTTTAAGAAATAGTACTATTTTAGTATTTATTCCTAAGCAAATTAGCACATATTTCAACACAAGCGTAAAAAAATAAACAAGCAGAATTTTTTTTCTAACCAGCAAACACACCGCTTTGAAATAGACCCACACACACATTATAAAAACCTAGAGGAATAATCCGGCCCTGGGTAAATTTTAAGGATACAAAGTTGAACATTCGTATAATAAAAAAGATATTTAAATATAAAATTTTTTTGACACCGATTTATTTTTTTATATACCGATACTTCTGGCAAAAAATTATTTTACGAACAGTGGACATTTAAAAAACTTTGTCTTAAAAAAAATAAAAACATAGATTTTTTCCTTTCCAATGGTTTTTAAACATCTATTCAAATTTGAAAATGGAAAGATATATATATATATATATATATATATATATATATATATATATATATATATATAAATAAAAAAAATCAAACACTATATTCCATGATTATAATTTCCATGGATAGCGGAAGGAATTATGGATTTAAAAATAATTTATATTTATCTGTATCTATTCGTTTAAAACCGTTATTTAACTATATATTTAAAAATTCTTGTTAAATTTTAATCCCCACCTTCACCTTTTTTTTAGGCCTTCCTGTTCTTCTTTCTTCTGTTTTTCTCTATATAAAATATAAATTTCTCATTACACTTGTTTCCCAATTTTTTTACCTCTCTCACCAAAATTTTTTTTTTTTTTATGAAATATATTTTCCGATTTATTTTTTGAATTTGTATAGTCTGATGAATTGGATCGTGATTACGATTCCAATGTAATAAATTATAACCAAAGAATATTAGTGTTTGGAGCCTTTTTATTATTATATTCTATATTTGTCCTATACATTGAGTTAAACCTATTTCTATCCTATTGGGAATTTATATATATATATATATATATATATATATATATATATATATATATATATATATATATGGGAAAATTTATTTTAAAGGTGTTGTTTATGTAATAAACATAAAATATGTACCCCATTTCACATAAATACAGCAATGAAAATGGAAATAAACTAGAAACAATATCATCCCATTGTGAAATTTTTAAATATTTCTGCTTCTATATAAAAAATAAGAAATATATTTATGTCGAAAAAAAGAATATATATCTCATAAATACATATATAAATATATATTTTATACAGGGATCTATATATATATATTTATATATATATATATATATATATAACATAAAATCCTTGTGTTACCATGGACCATATATGGACAAATGGTAGATATCCTCGCAAATTTTAAGATTCATGTATTTTTCTTGACTTAATTTTCGCAAATGAAAATATTTTTAATTTTGTTTAAAAATAAATTGTTCCAAAATCTTTTGTTATCATTCATTACCAACCTTCCATGCGAAAATTCTATTCAATAAAAAAACAAATAGGGTTAAACAAAATAAAGTATCTATGGGTTGGATTAAAGTTTTATAAATCCGGGAACAAACATTATTTTAAATATTTTTTAGAACATGATGGTCAATAAATTTAGACGACATGTTCTGTTTTGTTACAAATATGATGAGGCCAGGTGCATTGTTTTTTTGAAGAAGAATTTATCGTCCATTTAAATTATTTATTACACCCTAGTCTTAAAATGGCATTGAAGAAATGTATTTAAATAAATAAACCTTATGTATACGGTAATTTATATAAAATGCTAATCGGTTGAAATATTTCAGTTATTTTCCAAAAATATGGACTGAATAAAAGGATATATATAAAATATTAGAAAAGTTTTTGATATTTATAGTGCTGTTAACATCTTTAATTTTTGATTACTGGTTGTTAATACAACGTGGTTTTGTGTTCGTTAATTTTGTTTACTTAGTCTATTTATTTACTTGCTTGGATTAATTTATTCTAGTTCTTTTCATTTATTTATATTATTTTATTTATTTATTTATATACGTTTCTACTCAGTAATTAAATTTGTTTTCATGCCTGCATTTTGAGATGAATTCTGATCGTTTATTTAGTAGTTTGTTTTGGTCTGGCAAGGTGATAATAGCTATTTTCCTTGTTAAAGTTCACATAAAATTGTATTGATTTATTTCATAGGCAATGTTCTTTCCTTATTTTCCATATTTTTGTTATTGTTTTTATCTCATAGATAACCCAGATCGTTTTAAAAAAAACGTTCAAACTTAATTTAATTTATATAAGATGTTTTTAATTTTTTTTTTCATCTTTGTTTTTACTACCCTGGGCCTTCAAAACCACTTATAAACACAACACAGATATATATATATATATATATATTGTATATATATATATATATATATATATAATTTATTTTCAATGTGTGCTATATTTATGGGATAAAGTGCTTCATTTAATTAGATAATTTTTATTGTAAATAGAAGAAACCTTGAACGATCTTTCTAGCATGAAACAACCTGTCGCCTTTAAAATTTGTGATATTAAGTTGAAAGGTTATATATATTTATATATATATATAATATATATTATTTATTTCAAAAACGTTATAATGTCTGTTGAAAAAATATTTATTTTATATGTTTGTATCATCTTTATATTAGAAATATAATCACAATAAATTTTTTCTTCTCATTTAAAATTAATTTCAGAATTATATATATATATATATGTGTGTATGTGTGTGTGTGTGTGTATAAAATATACGAAACATTTTTGAAAATCCTCAGTTAGTGGATTTTTGAAGAGACAAAGTTTTCTGAAAAATAACGAAACATTCGTCAGTGCGTTTTTTCTGTTATTTTTAAGATCTAGAGACTTCGATTTTAATTATTACTATAATGATTTGAATATCCCCCAAATTTTAATATATATATATATATATATTATATTTAAAACTATTTATTTTATATTTATATAAAAATTTATTAAAAAAGTCTAGATAACAAATATTTCAGCAATATAATATTTTTAAATTTGTATCAATAAAAAGAACGTAAAACCAAAAAAAATGTCTTAAAATCAAAATGTCCGAGTCTTTGTCCATTTCATTATTAATATATATATTTATATATATATATATATATATATTAGTTATATATAATAAAAGATCTTAAATGTACAATATTCTGTTCATATTTAAAATATTGGATACGTCCCACGATCCAATTCATCAGGCCTTTCAATTCAAATTAAACATGAAAAAAACAACTAAATTAAATCAAAAATTTTAAATGTTTTCTTAAAAGTTTTATTAACGTAATTTTAGGTAAATAAAAAATCTAAAAAATATAGGGAGAACATACCTGAATATATCAAAAGGTTTTTTCTAGATGAAGGAGGGATAAAATTTAATAAAGAAGTTTTAAAGATCTCAATAACGCCTTGTTTAATGTGAGAAACAAAATATATATAAAAATATACGGAAAAAGATATATTTTTTTTAAATTGATTATTTGATCAGATTATCTGCTAAAATTTTTCCACATGAAAAATGAAATGAAAACTATATTAAAAAATTTAATATATTTATTATCCTAAAACTGGACATTGAGTTCTACCTGGATTCTATCCTCTTTGATTTTTTTTTTTTATACAAATATATATGTATGTGTATGTATGTATGTATATATATTTATATATATTTAGATATATATGATTGCATATGTATGTGTATATTTACCACTAATATTAACTATCTATCTATCTATCTATCTATATATATATATATATATATATATATATATATATATATATATATTTTATATATTTCAAATTAAATTATATTTCCAAACCTTGATATTTACAAAAAACTGATCAGCAAAAATTTGAAAAATTTTTTTTCCAATAATTTTTATTTTTCCAAAGTCAAATTTCAATCTTATCTTAAAACATTATATATATTACATATTCTTTCAAAATTTATATTTTTTATCACCGAATTGCCATTTGCCTAACACTCCGCATTTAAATATTCTTAAATATTTATATATATATATATAAAATATAAATAAATATATATCTATTATATATATAGCAATTATATTTTCCATCAAGCACTTTAAACTTTTATATATGCATTCCATATATGTATATTAATTTATTTTCATTTACCAAACACATTATATTTTCAAAAGAGCTTATTATAAATATATATTAAACTGTTATCAGCATCTTATTGCCCTTGAGTTATATAACAATTTATTGCTGTTGTTGCTACTGACTTCTTTTCTAGATTTTCTTTTAGAGAAATAAATATATTTTTGACTTATTTTACAAAGTATTCGAAACTGTTATTCTCATCTTTATTGATTTAAACGAAAAATCAGCACCCTCACTATTAGAACATTTAAAATTGATTTAATATTCATAAAAACTTTAAATCAATTTATGAATTTAAAATCAATATTATAAATTGAATTGAAGGTTTCATCAGTGATACTATGGAAGCCATTTATAAATTTTATTTAATTTTTTGATTTCTTCATGTATTTTAATTTTAAAAAAAAAAGAAAAATTTTCATTATATATTGCCCAAAATTCCCAGGGGCTGTGTATGTCATTTTTCAAAATTCGCTTGCAATTAAATTAATTTAAAAGTTTTCAAATCAATGTTCCATATCTCCAGCATTATTTATATTATTTTAAATGAGATCCCATTGAAATACAAATATTTTTCGGCTGTTAATTTTTCCTGGGTTCAACCCTTAATTGGAATTTAAAAATGATTTTTTTATTTCTATATCCAAAATTTAGATTTTTTTATTTCTGATGTTTATTATTCTTTTGAAATCTTTCAAGTTATTTATCCTTTAACTATAAAATTTTAATTTTGGTATTATAAATCCGCCACTCTCTGGGTTATTGTATTCATCTCTAATAATATATATATTTAAAATAAATCCTATATATATGATTTTCTACATATGAATTTCATTTTTATGAGTAACCTGTCTGCAGAAAACCAACATCTAAAAGTGGTCATGATTTAATTTTTCAGCAATATTTTTAAAAACATTTTTCTCAGAAACATATTGTCAATTTTTGTTGTTATATTTTTCACACTTGTCTAGCATCCCAAATTCTTATTTCCATATTGTATTCATTTTTCTATGTTTGGTCAACTTAAAGAAGGATATATATATATATAATTTTATTTTAATGTTCGTTGTCGATTATATCAACCTGTCCTAGGCCTACAAAAAATAAAGAAGGCCGCTACCTATGAAAGAATCAACTTGTTCTAATCTAGGAAAAAATATATATTTAAACATATTTATGATATATATATATATATATATAATTTCTCCACTTTTGATGCTACCAGCAAGCATGAAATTTTTTTTCCTGTTGATGAAGATTTTGGATAGAACTAGTCGAGGAAATTTAAATGAAATAATGATAATAAAAATAAAAAATATAATATAAAACCCAGTTTGTCTGAAGATTCTAATTTTTAATAATTTTATTGTTCAATATATATATATATATATAAATTTTATTAGACCAAATTTGGTTAGAAATTAATGTAATTATTTTATCAATCATAATAAAATCTTTTAACAATAATAACTATTTATAATAATGTCAGATGTTTACATTAATTGACTGTTATCCTCATCTTCATTGCTATATTTAATATGTTTCTTCAGTAAATGGAATTTCAAACCAAACCCTTTATTTCCTCCACCAAAGTGATTGTTAGGCATCTTTGTGCCATGTCATGTTATTTCCCTTAAAACTCAACTCAAGACTTTTGCAAATTCACCACTGCTGGTTGCCTGCTATTGAATAGAAAAATCTGTGTCTAGTTGAAATGATTTAACCAACGTCTTTATCCACTGAATTTAAGTACATATGTGTATTTATTTTAACACTTATGAGAAATTTCAGCAACGATGTTTTTGGTCATGAAGAAATTTTTGTTGTTATTCACTGTAATTTGTCTAGCATGTGCTCATTACTGGTTCCCGTAAAATTCATTTCTATGCTTGGTCGGCTCAGGAAATTTTTGTGGCCTAGCATATGTGCTGATTCATGAAATTTTGTATTTTCCAATGATGCTTTCTGTCTATTTTTCAACCTCATCCCACAGTGGGCGGTGATTTAGTTTTTCAAATCATATGTAGTCATTTATGCTGATTTTTCTATTTCACCTTTTAAATACTTTACGACATTCTAGAAAATCTTACCTCAGTACTTCGTTTAGGTTTTGGAATCTCATATTTTCTGTTAATGTATCTTTTTTAAAACGATGAAACATTTTCGATCACATATAAACAAAATAGAACATAGCTTAAAATTGTCTTTTTATCAAATATTTTTATGGTAATTGTTCTGATAGAAAACAAAGAAAACCGCTGACTTTATGAATTTAAGCGCAAAGTACTAGATATATGTTATATCTCAGCATTTTACACTGAAATTTATATAAATGAACCGTAATTTCTATTCTAACAGTTCCTTCTCTTACATTCTCCTTATGGATATATTTCATATTCTTTAAATCCAGTCATCTTTGAAAACAAAATTTTAATTTTTTTTCGTGCACACCATTTTCAAGTAAGATGAAACAGACTAACACGCAAGAGGTTACAGAGGATTTCGAGCTGAGAGCAGATAGGATGATAGAGCAAATCGATGAGGAAAGGATAGTGGATAGATCAAGGCAACAGATGTCGATTGACATTACATTTGAATATGCATGAAGATTATAGCTTTCAGGAAACAGGGATAGGGAAGGGAGTTTCAATGTACAGAAGTAAGATATATGAAGCCAAATTGGAGTAGAAGAGATGGCAAAACATTTCAAAATGTGTTTTTCAACAGTGAAAATGCAATGCCATTCGTTATCTTCTGTCTTCTTAATTCTTGTTCTTTATTTGTTATCTCCCCTTTGTTTCTTAACCTTCCACACTCAGCAACCCCTTACGTCTAAGTAGTTTTATTGCCTTGCTTGCGGTTAAATGATTCAGAACTAAAACCCAGTGCCAGACACTTAAATTTCTGTACTTATTTGATTTGAAATCTCCATTCGAACTCCCATCTTGGGCTTTTATTTTCTCTTCTTGACACAATTAGTAAATAGCGACTACATGTGTCACTACCATTTTTCTGTTACTTTTTTTTTACGACGCCATATTAGACAGTCTCAGCAAATGAAAATATTTATGCGTTCTTTTTTTTTAATTATTGCCTCGTATTCTAGTTGAGTTGTGATCATAAAATTTAACGCCGATTGACGAGTGATAAAAATGTCATCTTAGTGACATCAATAGAAATTTTTATTATGACAGAATTAAGTGGGGTACACACTTCTAACGAGCGTTATAAAGTAATTAATCCTGTGTCCCAATAACTGCATATTGCTACTTATATCCGACTTCAAAGATATTTATAATGACAAGCCATATTTTAAAAAGTTATATTATGTATTTTGATTGAATGAAAAGTAAAGTTTGCTATCTCCGAACGAAAGGCTTAAGACATTAATCTTAAAAAGAAAATATCAAATTTTAGATAATTAGACATACTGCAGAAAATTAAATGAGGTTTAGGCTGAAAGAAGGTTGTTTGAAATTTCGTTTTACCTAAGAGCTTGTATGATATAATTCTTCCATGATTCCATCGACTGATTGTAAAAAGATTGTAGATACTGGTATAGAGTTACGGAAGAAAACTAATAAGAAAACAAAACATACACTTATTTTTCTAATTGCTCCTATTGATAATGGTAATGGTAATATTTAACCTACGGGTTAATAGTAATAGTAATATTAGCCGTTTCCTTATATGGAAACATTCGTTTTCCTTATATGGAAACATTCGTTTTGCTTATATGGAAACATTCGTCATAGATAATAGATAGTTAGTTGTCAATTGATAAAACGTTATATAAAATAACGTTTTTTTAAAATAGGTTTCTCAGAGATGCATTCTACGACCTCACTCTCTCACTTTCCTTTCTTTCTTTCTTTCTTTCTTTCTTTCTTTCAATGCCAGCCTGTTCATATTCATCTATTGCAATCTGTTTACATCTATCTATCTATCTATCTATCTATCTATCTATCTATCTATTGTAGTCTGTTTCTATTCTATTCTATTATATTATATTATCTATCTATCTATCTATCTATCTATCTATCTATCTATCTATCTATCTATTGTGGTTTATTTACATTATCTGTCTATATATCTGTCTGTCTGTCTATTTTATTCAATTTATATTATCTATCTGTTTAAATCACAGTCTGTTCATATTTTTTTGTCTGTCTAGTCTGTTTATATCTATCTATCTATCTAGCTATAGCTAGCTAGCTACTATTTATTGATTTAAAACATGTATAAATCTATCTAATTATTTTTCTAT
Source organism: Acanthosepion pharaonis (assembly GCA_903632075.3). NCBI lineage: Eukaryota > Metazoa > Mollusca > Cephalopoda > Sepiida > Sepiidae > Acanthosepion > Acanthosepion pharaonis. The sequence continues at coordinate 84,247 of CAHIKZ030002783.1, read as the reverse complement.
TTATATCTGTGTGTTTGTGTATATATATATATATATATATATATGTGTGTGTGTGTGTGTGTGTGTGTGTGTGTGTGTGTTTGTGTGTTTGTGTTTTAAAAAATGATCGAATATTTTATGATATAGAATAGTTATCATATAAACAGTATTTTGGACAAATCATCACACATTAATAAATCATCAGATCATGTCAGATATATATATATATATATATATATATATATATATATATATATATATATATATATATATTCATATCTGTGTGTGTGTGTGTGTGTGTGTGTTAATCTGACATCAGGTGGTTCATAATATTGTCTGAATAATTGAAATCGAGCAGAAAATAAAACCATTTTCGGACTTTATTCACTAGTTATAAAATTATTTGCCGTTTCAAAAAAAACGTCCAGGTTTATCTGTCTTTCAAAGACACAATCTTTACATTGTAGCAGCAATTCCCACTCATCGGCTAAAATTCTATTTTCTATTTTTGTATTTTGGTTTTGTATTTCTTTCTTTCTTTCTTTCTTTTTATTTGCTATCGTTTGGTTGTTCGCTTGCCTTTCGTTGATCAACGAGAAATCTTCGTGCTTTACGAAACTTATCCAAACAGTGAATGGTTAGAAAGAAAGAAAGAAAGAAAGAAAGAAAGAAAGAAAGAAAGAAAGAAAGAAAGAAAGAAAGAAAGGAGAAGAAAGAAGGAAGGAAAGGAGAAAAAGAAAGAAAAGAAGAAAGAAAGTAACGAATGAATGCACGAACAAAGGGAGAAGAAAGAAAGAAAGAAAGAAAGAAGGAAAAAGAATAAAGAAAGAAGGAATGAAAGAAGAAAGAAGAAAAGAAAGAAAGAAAGAAAGAAAGAAAGAAAGAAAGGAATGAATGAACGAACGAACGAAGAAAGAAAGAAAGAAAGAAAGAAAGAAAGAACGATATAAGTAAGGTAGGAAGGAGAGATAAAGAAAGAAAAAAGGAAGGAAGGCAAAAGAAAAAATTTTATAAAATGGGAATATATAGAAAGAAAAAAGAAAGAAAGAAAAACTGGTTTTTGGTATAAAGAAAAAACTAAACAAAACAAATTTTTCTAACCATTTATTTGCTAAAATAAACACTAATTAATTCTTTTTGCTTGCTCACTGAATTTTTTGCCTTCATCAGTAATTTAATAAAACAACAAAATAAAACTACTATTATTTCACTACTATTATTATTATTATTATTAATCTTATTATTAGTATTAGTATTAACATTATTATGATTGTGCATATCCCTCCTTTTGTTAATTAGCACAAAAAAAATCCCCTTTCTATATATATAAATAACGGACTATTCCGTTATGGTCGCGTGGAAAGATTGGAAAAAAAAAACACTGCTGGGTTTCAATGAAAAAATAAAAAAAAACTTTTAAATTTCTGAATTGATTTGTAGCGATTAGGTAATATTGTTGTGAATGGAAATGTTTACAACAATTCAAATAATATATTATTTTAAAAACTTTGTTTTTAAAGAAAATTCAAAATAAGAATCAAAATTGAAAAATACTGACGCCAATAGACGACATTATCAGAAAATAAGAGCGTTCGCTATGGAAAATTGAAAGCCAAAGTTCGTAAAATGCAATAAAACTTTAAATTACGGAAAATATTTTCCCAGTTCTTTAAGATTACTGGCTAGTTAATAATTATATTAAATAGGCGCTCACGTTATATTCCACAAGTAATTTTTAGAAATATGTCGCCCGGAAAAAATATATATATAATAAAATTCAATTCAATTAATGTCAACAAAGCTGTCAAAAAAAACCCCCATTTAAATTTGAATGTAAAAGAAAAATCAGATTGATTTCAATCAGCTAATATCCTCCAAATAATGTTTCAGAAAATTATATTTTATTTTTTAAATATTTTTAATGAAGAGAATTACACTGTGTTGAGAGATGTTTAAAAATGTCTAAAACCAGCGATTTACCGATTTAAAAAAAAATATCCAGTCAATTTAAATTAGTTTTGAAATACAGCAAATACTGAAAATACTAAATTTAATCTATTAACTTGAAATTAAAACTAAAATAAAAGCTTCAAGGAAGATTTTTAATTTTTTTAAAAATTCATTTTAAATCTTAGAACTTAAAAATAACTCCGATTTTTAAGTATAAATAATTTCGATTTTGTATTGCAATATAAATATATCAAGATATCAAGTCACTCTGAATTTTCATGATTAAATTAAATTAAAGATTTTCTGATGTTTAAAATGGATATTAAACTCAACTAAAATTAAGATTATGTAAATATCGGAAGCCATTGTCAGATTTGTCTTCCCGTTTATGAATGAAAACAATTATAATAATTGAAATTACTTATTGATATATCCCCAAAAAAGATTTAATATTTGAAAACGGAATTTGATTCAAAAATTAATTTATCTACAGAGCCAAATCCCATATAACAATTAATCGAATACAACATTTCTCGTATAAATATGTGGGATTTCTGCTAAGTCACCAAAAGGTTTTCATTTCATAGGAGTAATACAATTGAGAACATTCTATCTATCTATCTATCTATCTATCTATCTATAGGGTTAATATAAATACAAAATTGTTCACTTAGCGGATTAATGTTGCTTTAATAATCCCGAAACTAGAGTTTTGTAGTAATTGCTCCATCCACTCGTCAGGGAATATCGCTTCGTCCACTCATCAAAGGACATCTGTCATATATATATATATATATATATATATATATGCATTTCATTGAATGCGAAGACAAGGTGCTTTTATTTAGTTTTTATAAATTTATCATGCGATCTAATAATTTTTTTGTTTTTCTTTATATGTGCATCAAGGAAAATTTTGTGCCTAAATTTACACACACACATATATATATATATATATATATATATATATATATATATATATATATATATATATATATATAAAGGAAAATGATTATAAAAATCCAACGAGATAAAGTGTGTATATTAAAAGAAGAAAGAAACCAAACGTTTTTACCTTTAATGTTGATTTTAAAATAAATATATTATGCGTTATTTTCATGGAAATTTTGACTACACGTGTTTCGGTCTCGCAATCTTCGTCAGGCAAAAGAAATGGATATTTCCAATATTAAAAAAAATTAATTTTTTATATTTTTCAATGTTTATTCTCGAAATTAGACATTCTCTTTTTTGTGTGTTAGTGACGCAAATGTCTTCCTTGAATTTATATGAAAAATATTCTGCGTATAGAAGGGTAAAAAAACAATTAAGACTGGTTCGATAAATGACAAGAAGATATTTACATTCTTATCTTTTAATTTGTAGGTATCTGTGTTTTTAAATCTATTTCCATTTTTTGTGTGTTTTGTCAGCATAACATACCCATACGTTTATATTCCCTCTCCATTCTATAATATACATACTATCTTATTATAAAATAATTAGTATATACATATGTACACATATACATATATTCATACACCCACAAACATAACTATATATACATACACAAAAATACACACAATCACTTCCTCTCTGTTGTTAACAGGCTCTCTGTGTCCTGTGTAGATAGTTTGTTCTATATAAATATATATATATATATATATATATATATATATATATATATATATATATAGATATAGATATATATATATATAATATATATTTATGAAAATATATCTACATATAAATTTAAATATATATAAAAAAAAATATTAAAATACCTATACAATTATATTTTCAGAAAAAAATTTTCCAAGAGGAAGAATCATCAGGTAGAACTCAATGTCTTTTCCAGAATAGGATTATTTGTATATTCCCCCTTTTTATTTAAACACAATTTTATTTTCAGTTATAAATATCTCTCTCTCCCCAACCTCTTCTCTTTTTTTTTAAATTTACCTCCCATCCTAAATTCTAATTTTTTTCCATGTTTTCACCACATAAATGTATCTTTAATGCATTAGACATCCGTCGACTTTCATCTCTCTTTTAAAACTCCCCCCACATCTCCTAAATTCTCTGTTAAGGTTTCATCTCCTTTCTCCTCATACTTACACTTTATTAAATTCTTAGATTTGATTTCCGGTTGTTGTTTTTTCTGTTTTCATTTTGAATTTGTAGGTCTGATGATTTGGATCTATTTACGATTCCAATGGAATAATTATATGACCATGGAATATATATAATTATTTAATAATTTTTATATATATATATATATATATATATATATATATATATATATATATATATATATATTTATACATATATGTGTATGTAATGTACTTTTCACTTTCATACATACATACTGTCTTATTATAAGGAATTAGTATACACATATATACATATATACATATATATACACATATACATATGCATACACACATTTGTGTAGGGTTTGTTTATTGTATAAGCAGTGTATTGTTTTTTTAATGCGTTCATATTCTCCACATATACCCGCATGTGAGTGTGAGCGCATGGATACGAATGGTTTGACTACTGTATTTGGCCATTATATGTGCATGTTGTGTGCTTTTGCGTGTGGGGTTATGGTGTATTTAGTGCTGGTTTAAATTTGTTTCTTGTATTTGTTAGTAAGAATAATTGTCTGTTTGGTATATTGTCATAATTTTAAATTCACCGTGATTATATTTATAGATGTGTTGTGATACAAAAAGTTTTCTGTTGTCTAGTAATTTTATGTTGCTTTTGTGTAGGGAAACCCTGTTGTTTAGTTGTTGGCTGATACCTATATATGACTTCTTGCATTTTGTGCATTTGAGTGCATAAATCACATTTTGGAGTTGCAGTTTAAATTTTTATTTATTATGAATGTCATTTTGGGGTTTTCAAAAGTGTAGGAGTTTCCTTCTATAATGATGTCACAAACCCCACATCTTTTTTTTTGTTGCATTTTGTGACTCCCTGTATTGTGTGTTGGTTAAATTTGGATGAGGTTAATATGTGTTTTAGGTTTTTAGATTGGCGTTTGCTTTTAATTATTTTGGTTGTTTTTAGTATATTTTTCAGTTTGTCATTCTTGCTAAGTAGGTCTAGATTTTTTGTAATTTCTGTAAATAGTTCTGGATTGTTCTTGTTGTATGTTGAAACATATGCTAGAGTTTGTTCGACGTTACGTTTCTTTGGATTTCGTAGTTGGTCTAAAGGAATTTTTTTTTGCGAGTTCAAAACCTTTGTTTATTAGTGTTGTGGGGTAGCCTCGTTTTTTTTAGAGTTTTATGTAGTTCTTCTAGGCGGGTTTTTCGGAGGTGTTTGTCAGTCACTATAGTACAAACCCTACGTGCTAGAGAATAGGGGATGGATTTCAGGCAGCTTTTTGGGTGATGGCTCTTGAAATGAAGATATTGTTGGGTGTCTGTAGGTTTGTGGTAGATATCTGTGATTATGTGGTTGTTTTTATTTCTAATGAGTATATCTAAAAATGGTAATTCGTTGAAATTATATTCTTGGGTGAATTTGATTTTTAGGTGTAAGTTTTGAAGTAGAGTGTGGAATTGGTTAATATCACCCCATGAGGATTTCCAGAAAATGAAGCAATCATCTAAGTATCGTTTCCAAGATTTAGTGAAGTGGGTTTTTATATTTTCCCCATATATTTGTTCTATCTTTTCATAGAGGTTTTCCTCTAGGTAAGCTAATGTTAGGGTGGCATATGTTGGTACCATTTTTGTTCCCATTGCGGTACCTAGGGTTTGGATATAGTTTTTGTTGTCAAATTCAAAGGTGTTATTGTTTAGAATTAGGTCTATACTATCGATAATGAATTCTTTAGTGAATCTGGGATGTAGTGTTTCTGGATGTTTTTCAATCCAGAATGAGATTGCCTTTTTACCTAATTCATGGGGTATGTTGCTATACAGGCTACTAATGTCAAAAGTTGCCATAATTGTTTCCGGATCTACTTTTTGTGGTATGGAGCTAAAGAAGTGAAAATCGTCTCTGATGTAACTTTTAATATTCGTGGTAAATGGTTATAATATTGTGTCTGTTAGATTACTGAGTCTACTAGTTGAACAGGCTGGTCCTGCTACTATGGGTCTGAATGTAAGGTCACTGAGGTTTGGGATAGTCTGTTTTATTCAAATTTTTGTGTCAGGCCATGTTTTATTCGACTATTTATATTTGCTAGTCAGTAATGCATTATGGGTAGATTTTTTATTATTAAGTTTATTTACTAAATTCCTTTTCAACTTTTATTAATTCAAATTTATGTGTTGGGAAGAGTTTCGTAATTTTTAAATAATGTTTTTGTCTGCAGTTATTTGTCGCTTATTTTATAGTTGTTTTAACTCCCCAGTGTTTTACTATTGATTTTGTTTTATAGTACGTTTTGATCCATTTATTATAGCGCTTGTGTTTATCTGTTCATTTGATAATTATATAGTTTCTTTGTATCAAAAGATCCTTCAGTTACCTATGTATATTTTTCTTCGTTATCTACTGATTTTACAGTGGCTTGGATTTTATATTGTTCTGCAATAATTTTCCGTTTTTTTCAAATTCGTTCTTTGCTCTGCAGTTATTATTATTTTGTTTGTGCATAAATTTGTTTTGTTTTTTTTTACTAATGTGTTTTTTATTATTTAATACTATGTTCTTATTAAATTTTATATATGATTTTTAATGTATTTTTATGAATATCTTGTGTAGACTGTGTGATGAGGATTGTTTGCGTATGAGTTTAATTAATATTTTGACGTTTGTTTTTATTATTTTGTCGTCCATTGGGTCGAACCATATGTTTCTTTTCCTGTTGTTTTTTTGCTGCATGGTTAAAATGTTGTTTGTTATCAAAAATCCACTACCTTTTAAGGCTGTATCATAATATTATTGGCCTTGTATATAAGATGGTTTACTGAAAGAATTGTCAGATAACAAAGCGGTTGATTGAGGAATATGTTTGATTATTGCTGGCGGGTGGTTTTGAAGATGTGTGTATATAAAATGGTTTGTTTTTTGGAATTATGTATATTAATATGAATCTTTTCTTAGATTGATCGGTGGTATCAAGGGCCAGTTTATTTATGTTACACACACATGTAGAATTCTATATTTTTTTGTTGTGTTACACATTGTAACAGACAAAAACCAGAAAAACAAATCTATTTATTATAAAACCGCCCCCTTGAGAGGCCCATTTCATTTTTATCATTTACATGTACTAAAAAAACCTATAGACTCACAGGTTCACGCGCTATCAAAGCCTCCCATTGTTCCGTCTTTACTTTATCCAAACGTCTTTGTTGTCAAGTTATTTTTTTAAGCGTTTAATGTTTTATTAGTGTTTATTTTAACTTGTTCTTAAGCTAAGAAAATGGCTTCAATATTCATGCGATCTGTTGTTTGTTGGGTGAAACTTGCTCTCAAGGTGAACTTATTCTATATTCAATTTCACATTCTTCAATTTATAAATTTATTATATGATCCATATATATATTTGAAGAATTTATATATATAATTCCATATCCTATTTTTTATGATAAATTCAGGGTATATATATATATATATATATATATTTAAATTCTATATTATATTTATGTTTTAAAAGGTTTATATAGTCCTATTTCTTGGAATACTTGGTAAAAAATGTTGTTTTTCTGTTCAAGATCATTTTATCCCGTTTGTTTGTTTATTTTTTATAATAACATAGTCCCCATTTGATTTTTCATCAAAACAAAACGTTAAGAGGTCATTTGATAAAAATCCTAGTCTTCTACTGTCTTATTTCGTTTGGGATGGTCAGTATGAAATGCAATAAATAGTAACCGACAGCCATCTCTTCACATCTGTGTTTGTAAATATGCAGGGGCATAGTCTAGAATGCGTTGTGCAAAAAAAAAAAGAAAATGGCTAAAACCTGTCTTTTTTGAATAAGTTGTTCCTTTCGATTAAGCAAACCTCTTCAAGTGACATTTTTTACATAAGCATAGCTGGGCCCTAAATCACATTTACGAGAAGAGAAAGCATATCAAGTTTTATGAAAGTCAGAAACAAAAGAAAAAAATCTATATTGTTTCTATATATTTTTATATATATAAAAAAAATTTTGAATTTGTAAACAAACATAAAAATTTCTTTGTAAATACATACCAACAATAATTCACCAATAAAAAATTTAGTGCATTTTATTTTCTTTCTTTTATTTGTATATATATTAAATATTTTATAATATAAACATATATATACTACCAAAATAGATGCGTTTATTTCAAAATGTCTGTTTTGCTAAATGTGCTATCTGCTGTTTAAAAAAAATACCAAAAATCAAGGAATTGTCCGATTCAAAAGCAAACTAAATTTTCATCAATTATTTTTTCATGAATGGATTTTGCAGTGAATAGGTTTATTTTAAAATTTAAAGGAAATATTCAGGGTCTTTTTCATATTACCCTTTATATATTTATATATATATATTTATAATATATATATATATATTTTTTTATAGTTACATTAACGAAAAATCTCTCAAGATATTTCTGTACAAAATTTAATTTAATATATATTGTTGCTATATTCGTTTTTGGCCCATAATAATCAAAAAGTAATTCAATAAAACTCAAAAAAAAAAATTTCTTTTGAGAATTAGTGCCCAATTTAATGCGGTAATAAAAAGTTATTTTTTTTTCAGACTGGACAGAAAAAAAATGTACTTTTTCAAGTGTAATTTTGAAATTCATTTTGACGGAATCACAAGAAATGTTTTTATTTGTTTTTTTTTTATTAAATAAATACATATCTGAACAGTGTAAAGTAATTCATATTTTAATATCATAAACCTTTAATTCAAACATGTTTTAATTTAATATTTCTGAAAAAGACAGCCTAGGAAAAATTTGATGATTTTTTGAGATTTTAATTTTTCCGTCATTCTTATTTTTTTTTTTGATTGGTTTGTTTTTTACAAAATTGTCCGTATTATCTCCAGAGCTTTTTCAGGGTTATTTCTTTAGTCATTTTTTTTTCTTTTTTTCTTTTAAATATTTTTTTTTTCAACATCCGTTTAAGACGTATTTTTTCTGTCGTTTGAATAATAGTAGTATTTTATTCCGAAATGAACATAGTTAATATCTTTTTAAAAAAAAAAAAAAAAAAAAACCCTTCAAAACACAATTTTTGCTGAATAAGGTGATTTAACTAAAAGCCAGATGTTTTTGAAAATGAAGTTTGCAGTTTTATATTTTCTGTAATATATAAGTTTTATGCTTTATTTATTTTTAGGGCAGAAATATGATGTTTAATGATTTGTCATATAACAAATTCGTTCTTCTTGTAAATATGTGCATCTGGTTGCAGTAAATATATTGTATGGTATTTTTTTATTTTATTCAACAAAATATAAATATATGTATACACATTTTTTTTGTTATTTAATAAAAGTAAATTAATTTTTTTTTTTTTTGTTCCTAAATTCAAGTTATAAAGGTTGGACATTTCTCTCCAAACTTGTTGATGTATTTCTTTTTTTTCTGAAAAAAATGAATAAATAAAAATTATTGAATATTCAAAACGAACAGAAATGTTTGTAAAAAAAATTGTCGCCGCCACCGCCCATGTGTCATGGGGAATGAGATATTTTCCTAAAGGTTTTAATTCATGAATCATTAGGGAGTTATGTGTCATTGTTTGGATAGAGCAAAAACAAGACTTCCTAAAAATTGACCAAATGGGAAACTTCAAAAAGGAAAAAAAAGCTTTTATGATTATTTTGATTAGATAGTTAAAACATTATTAATCTATATATATATATTTTAATTTATATATATATATATATATATCTCAAATGATTGTTGATTATAAATAAATAACACATCTTTCCTAAAGTGAATTCAAACACTTATAATTTGAATAATTCATGGAACAATAACAGACTAATATAATTGTCTTTATTGTTTTGAAAAAATTTTCTAAAATGTTCTTTAATTTCTTTGCGCATGACAATATTATAATTATTATTTGCTGAGGTTAAGAAAAATGCTGGTTTCAAATTGAAAATTTTACCTTTTACACCCAAGACCAAAGAAATAACATGTTATGTCATTTATTAATAAAATAGTCAGTTTAAAAATAAGGGTTTAAGACAAACATTACCTGGGCTATTCACACAGATTCGATAGATTGCTTAAAAGGCAGAAGATTTAGAGACAGTTTGTTTTTTTGATGAAAAAGGTAGGAAATTTCATACAAATATATTCATTTAAAATGGGTTTAAAAAAAAGATATATATATATATATATGAAAATATACAAGAAATTATTAACCCATAGAAATTTTCTTTAAAATAATTGCTCTAGCTTGTTGTACCATGATGGAATCATATTTTCAATATATGAATATAATATAAAACGCGTAAATTTCAGGAATAAGTTATTTTTTTTTTTTTAATAAAAATGGAACAAAGCTTACGCTTTAATTCAATTTAATTCAAATAATTATATTCAATTTTATGAACTTGTTTTGAAACACACACACAACTCTTATGTAGCGTTGGAATCATATTTTTAAATAAATATATATATTTATATATCTACTTTTGTATCGAGCACTATTTTTTAAAATAATAAAAAAATACTAAAGAACTTTGGATTATTTACCTAACGAGTTCTTTCCTATTTTCTATATATTTTACAAACACACACACACACACACACACACACACATATATACATATATATATATATATATATATATATATATATATATATATATATATATATATTATATTTATTATATTTTAAAACCAGCCCCTCCCCAATTAGGAATTTATGCTTCTTATTTCTAACTTTATTTTCAGTCTTAATTGTTGATCTGAGCTTAAATTCAGATTTAAACTTAAATTACATATCATTTAGATATTTTAACTCGAATAATATTCCACCTCGTGTGGACCAAAATATTTTTTAGAAAAACAAGTGTCAACCGAAAATATAAATAAAAAAAAAAAATATAATACTGCTAGCACTTGAAATTTGCTTCAGCATGAAACTCGAACATATTAAGTTAATATAATATATTAGGTATATTTCTTTTATATATATATATATATATATATATATATATATATATATATATATATATATATATATATATATATATACTGAGATGTGATTTTGTGACCCTGTCTGACGATCACTTTGCGTGAAATCCAGGGTCACAAACTCACATCTATCCAACCAAATATGTTAGCTCTATCTATGATATTGAGCGCTTTCTAATAAGTACCGCATATAATATATAAATAATTATACATATATATATTTATTTATATTTATATACACTTTTCACACACACACACACATATATATATATATATATATATATATATATATATATATATAAATATATATATATATATATATATATATATATTATTTATTTATTTTAGGATATTATACAGAAAACATGTCAAAATCACTACACAATTGCAGTGGTGTTTATATTGAGCCCTCTTTTAAATAAAATGTTACGAACGTTGGAATTGTACTCTACTCGCTCTCATCTTACCTGGATATAAGCATATATATATATATATATATATATATATATATATATATATATATACATATATATATATACAAATTCTTTCACGTTCTACATTATATAGTAATTATGATTAGTACCAATGGATTATACATACATATATATATATATATATATATATATATATATATATATGTGTGTGTGTGTGTGTGTGTGTGTGTGTATATTTTACTTATACTTAAATATTTATATCTATAAAAATGTATAAACATAAAAAAACATCTTAAAATAATTGTCGGACTTTGTCCATTTCATATATATATATATATATATATATATATATATATATATATATATATATATATATATATATATATATATATGAACGAAATAAAAAAAAAGTTTTTTTATTTTTTTCTGTGTTGACTGCAGGGTCATGTAATTTAATAATTATGCATTTGAGCAGCAATCCTTCTTTTATACAAGTTTTGCTAAAAACGACTGAAATGTACTAAGGTTATGTTTTTTTTATGTTCCTTGTTGAATAAAAGAGAGATTTCCGGCCAAATGCATAATTATTAAATTTAAAATAGTCAACAAAAAATAAAAAAAGGAAACTCGTCTGTTGTTTTTAACGAAACTTGTACATATATATATATATATATATATATATATATATATATATATATATATATATATATATATATAATTGCTTTATTAACCTACATGCAGAACTTTTTCACTGCCAATTCAAAAGGAAGATATCTGGGTCACTAACACACAAAAAAGAGAAAGTCTAATATCGAGAATATTTGACATCGAAAAACCTAAGAAAATTAATTCCTTTTAATAATATGTGGAAATATCGACTCTTTGCCTGATGAAGGTCGCGAGACCGGAAACACGTGTAGCAAAATTAGGGAAAATATAGCATAATATAGATTTTTTAAAAATTCACATTACGACCAAAAACGTTTGCGGTTTCTTTCTTCTTTATAATATACACACTTTTTCCTCGTTGGAACTACTATAACCTCTTCTTTATATATATATATATATATATATATAGATAGATAGATAGATAGATAGATAGATAGCGAGAGAGAGAGATATGTATAATACATATATATGTATGTATAATCCATTGGTACTAACTAAAATTGCCATAAAATGTAGAACGTGAACGAATTTGTAATATATATATTTTCATCAAAACATGTCTCATTAAATAATTTATACAAGATTTGCCTACTTATTTTTAATAGGATCCTCTCGTATTCACGGACAATTTTCTTAGTATCCTTATTAAAGGAAGAAAGAAAATTACCATGTTGATGCATATTCATCTTATTCTGAGTACTTTCGACATTTGCACAACGTTTTTCTAAGATAAAAATTGTTGGGGTCATTTTTTTCTAAAACAAAATTGTTGTATTCATCTGAAACTTAAATTTTTACTCGTGAAGGGAAAAACGCTAAAAATTTCTGTAGTCTAAAATTTAAAATTTTATCGTGTAGACACACAGACAAACGTCAAGGGAGATAACTAAGTTATTGTAATTTCTAAATATTTTTAAAATAAAGAGAAAAAAACTCTTTAAAACTATTAGTTAAAACCTAGATAAAATTTAATTTGACCTGTTGATCTCACCTGATTATGCACTCACTTCCAGAACTTGTAACTAAGATCTGTTCAGCATAGTTACGCATAAACCACCGGTGAGCTCTGTGAGTAATAAATAAATCGAAATGTGTCCGAGCAGACGTCTACAACAGGGATTGGTTAGCCATCCTAGTAAATAGGTATTCTCAGAAACGAGTAGACGTCTATTATCATCTGAATGGTTCTAATTCTTCAAGAGATTTCCACTTATTTAAAATGTCTTTTTCGTTTAATTTTTCGGTTTATGGTCAAGCGTCTGATAGTAATATTATGAAGCTTAATGTTCTTGGTGGTGCAATTATTCCACTCCATTTTTCTGGGGTTAGGTTTGGTACATGTATTGGTATTACCTAGTAGTATTCACCCTGTCTCCACAATGAGACGTGATATGACACAAGGACGGGTTTAATGTGAGGAACCTGACCACGTACACTCGGGCCAAAAATTGCTCCGCCTCCCGCAACAGTTGCTTGCGCTGCCATTGATATGACTACCGACCTGATCTTTCTAGTACAGTGCGAGGTTTACAGCCGCGAGCAGCTATTCCTCGGGACAAGGGCACCTCTCAGTATTTTTTTCCCACCAGCTGAGTCTCTGCCCGAAGACAGAGACGCAACTGAGAGATGATAAACCCTTCACGGCATGAGTAGATAATTTAACATTGCATATACAACCGTAGTATCGATGGAGCTTGAGTGATTCGTTCCGAGCAGCAAGTTTGGCAGAGGTGCTTATGTGATTTTTTTATAATAATATATATAATGGTCGTCAAGTTCTACGACTGCTCGTTAAACACCCACCACCACCACCACAGTTAAGCAACGTCGTGCCTGGTGAGTACTTAGATGGGTGACCTCTTGGGAATGCCACGTACTCTAAATTTTGATTAGCGGGTGGTTTGATGAATAAAGGCTCGGAATTGGAAATAGGGGGAGCGATTTCATATTCTAGACGAGTCCGTTATATTCACTGACGTGCAAATACACTTTAGAAAAGTATGAATCCATATCTTCTCCCCCCCAGCTATGGGTTAATTAGTAGGACTTGTAAATCATTATTGTCTCTAGCGAAATTTAGAATCTAAAAATATTTTCTGGTTTTAAATGGCCCACTGAAGGTTGAAAAGCCGTAAAAAAATTCAAAACGTTAGATATTCTGCAGGAATGTGGTTATAAATTTGAATCATTTTCAGGGATAAAATGAAGGCGTTTTATATGTGATCAAGTAGGGGAACTTTTGATACAAAGCTCTAAGCATGGTGGTCGCATGGTGAGGACTAGACCCCGAGTTCAATAGTAATAATTTAAGAAGCTAGCTTGCTAAACATCACTGGAGCGGAGTTGCAGTTGCCATGATGAATTACGGCTAAGAATCAAATTTAGTAAAATAAAAAGATTAAAGGGAGAAAAATTTTTCCGCCATTTTCCTTGATTTTATTTTATTCGCGATATATTTTATTTTATTTATTTATTTATTTATTTATTTTTGTCGTAAGTTAAGTGACTGAATGTGGGGAAGGAAACTTGAATGTCGAGGGGAATTTATTTTCTTTTAGTTGATGGAAGGAATAATTCAAAGATTTTTGATAAGAAGAATGTAAATAATACGAAAGGAAAGCGAGAGGGGGGTGACAATAAGAAGAACAATGGATTAATAGTAAGAAAAAAAAGAAAGAATAAAAGTATCTGTCGACAGAGTATAGAAAGAAAGAAAGAAAGAAAGTATCTGACGAAACAGTATAGAAAAAAGAAAAAAAAGAAAAGTATCCGATGAGGCAATATAAAAAAAAGAAAAAGGAAGAAAGAAAGAGTAAAAGTAGCTGACGAGACAGTATAAAAGAAAAGAAAGAAAGAAAGAAAGAAAGAAAGAAAGAAAGAAAAGTATCTGACGAAACAGTATAGAAAAAAAAAAAAAAAAAAAAAGTATCCGATGAGGCAATATAAAAAAAGAAAAAGGAAGAAAGAAAAGAGTAAAAGTAGCTGACGAGACAGTATAGAAAGAAAGAAAGAAAGAAAGAAAGAAAGTATCTGACGAAAAAAAAGAAAAAGGAAGAAAGAAAGAGTAAAAGTAGCTGACGAGACAGTAAAGAAAGAAAGAAAGAAAGAAAGAAAGTATCTGACGAAACAGTATAGAAAAAAGAAAAAAAAGAAAAGTATCCGATGAGGCAATATAAAAAAAAGAAAAAGGAAGAAAGAAAGAGTAAAAGTAGCTGACGAGACAGTATAGAAAGAAAGAAAGAAAGAAAGAAAGAAAAAAAGAAAGAAAGAAAGAAAGAAAGTATCTGACGAAACAGTATAGAAAAAAGAAAAAAAAGAAAAGTATCCGATGAGGCAATATAAAAAAAAGAAAAAGGAAGAAAGAAAGAGTAAAAGTAGCTGACGAGACAGTATAGAAAGAAAGAAAGAAAGAAAGAAAAGAAAAAAGAAAGATTAAAATATCCGACGAAACAGTATAGAAAGAAAAAAGAATAAAAGTATTTGATGAGGCAATATAGAAAAAGAAAAGAAAAAAAAGTATCTGACGAGAAAATATAGAAAGAAAGAAAGAATGAGAAAGACGCACAAAGAGAAAGAAAGAATAAAAGCATCTGACGAAGCAATATAGAAATAAAGAAGAAGAAGAAGAAGATTTGTTTATCTCGCAAACGAAACAAAAGCAATCGAAGGTGACGTGTAAAAGACTAAAATTTACAAAATATTTAATTGGAAGAATATTTCTGGTTAAGCATAAAAGACACAAAGGGAATGAAGAAGAAAAAGACAGCGAGAGAGAGAGAGAGAGAGAGAGAGACGAGAGGAAAAAGGCGGGAGATTTACAAGTAGAATGGCAACCAGAAAATGGAGAAATGAAAAAAAAAAAAAAAAAAAAAAAGAAGGAAAGTGAATGAATGAATAGAATAGAACAGAACGCGATTTTCATACAAATCCAATTTCGAAATAATTCGCTCGCTTGTTGTGACTGACGCTTCCGGTGATGGATACTTCTCGGTTTCATTATAGTCCCTGATTACCCATTTCACGAGTGTCGGTGGCAATTTACACAAAATGCGCGCGCCGCGGTACGGACAAGCAAGACAAGATGGACGACGGAGGCTGTGGCGAGGCAGCACACGAGTGGCGGAAAAAAGATGAGAAATGAATCGATCGCAATATGCCACACTTGAGCCATGATAGATGCTCTCCTCGCTGACGAATGTATCAGATCAGAGCATATTACAATTTCTTTTCCCGTAACCTCTTTGCAGATTTGTTTCTCATTGGGTCACACACCTTTCATGTTCACAGCTTCTAAGAGTTTCCTTGCTTTATTTATATTTCTTCTTCTTCTTCTTCTTCTTCTTGAGTTTACATATGTTATTTCCTTTTTGTTCAATCAGGATAGGAGTGATATTGTGAATTCTTTATTTATCTGTATTTATTTTTAACAAGAGTTTATTTCGTCTTATTAATTTTTTTTTGTTTTCTCCTAGTAGTAATGGTGTTAAGTTGTCTGAATTTCGTAGATGAAACATTGTCAAATATTATTCATTTTTCACTAGTATTTCTTTCATCTTATTTCTCTTGCTTTTACATCAAACAGTAATAATGTTAAGTTGTCTGAATTTCGTAGATGAAACATTGTCAGATATTGTCAATATTCCACTTCTATTTCTTTCATCTTAATACTTTTGCTTTTACGTCAAACAGTAATAATGTTGTCTGAATTTAGTAGATGAAATATTGTCAAATATTATTCATTTTTCACTAGTATTTCTTTCATCTTAATACTCTTGCTTTTACGTCAAACAGTAATAATGTTGTCTGAATTTCGTAGACGAAACATTGTCAAATATTATTAATTTTCCACTTGTATTTCTTTCATCTTAATACTCTTGCTTTTACGTCAAACAGTAATAATGTTGTCTGAATTTAGTAGGTGAAATATTGTCAAATATTATTAATTTTTCACTAGTATTTCTTCCATTTTTTGCTTTTACATCAAACAGTAATAATGTTGTCTGAATTTCATAAATGGAACATTGTCAAATATTAATTTTTGTCATAATTTTTCGTCTTCATTTTTCTTTCTTTTACACTAAATGACATGTCTTAAGTCTTCCGAAATTCTGAATGTCTTAAGTCTTCTGAAATTTTGAATGTCTTAAGTCTTCTGAAATTCTGAATGTCTTAAGTCTTCTGAAATTCCTAGACCATGCTTTGTCAATTATTATCAATTTTAGTCTAGCCTATCCTATCATCTTATTTCTCATACTTTTACACCAAGTAGGAATAGCCGTAAATTATCAGAATTTTTAGATAAAGCCTTGTCAATTATTATTAATTATTGACTTGTATTTATTTAATCTTTTTTTTCTTGCTTTTAATTCTAGTGGCGATAGTCTTAAGTTGTGTGAATATGGCAGTTATTATTAACTAGCTTAAAAGCCACATTCTGTGCACACTTTTAAGCTAGCTTCAACGGAGGAATAACTGGGTCTCCGACCCAAAACTAAATTGATCTTTCACCCGTCCTAGAAAAGAGAAATGAGAAACATCACTTTAACTCTGTTTCTGGCTATATTTTCAATTCTGGCCAAAAGATCGATTTGAGTTGAAAGTCGGATTTGGGCCGAAAATGAGATTCAGGCCGAAAATGAGATTCAGGCCGAAAATGAGATTCTTCAAAGCACAAACACTCGGAACTTCAAAATGTAACGAAACCTCTGACACTAATTCCTTGATATTTTGAAGAAATAAAACTGATTTCCTCAATTCACAAAGTTTTGGAGATGTTTTAAACTGAATTTTTAAAAAAATTATTTAATTTTTTTTTTTTTTTTGTTACTTTAAACTCAATATAAATTAAAAACTTTTTTTGAAATCACTTATTTTTTTCAGCAAATTTAAAACTTGAATTTTTAGCTGTCCCCTCCTCATCAGGACACAAATCCCAATGCAGGATGCTCAAGCACCAGATGAAGGGCAGATTTATAATCCCGAAATCCTTCTCATTCCAAAAAGATATAATATGTCTATGGTTAGCAAGTGGGACCCGAGTTAGAGAGGTTTCAGACACATGGAGAGACAAACAGAATTTGCTGTTTAATCATTTAGATCCTTTTTTGTTTTCTTCGTTGTATTTTACTTGCATTTCCACTTAGTAGTAATAGTGTTAAATTGTCCTCATCTTTGTCACCATATTTATTATAATGTTTCGGCTTATCAGTATCTGTCTATATTTCTAAGATGAGGTATTATGTACACTATTTACATTATTCGGACTATTGTCCTCATTTTGTCGCCATATTTATTATAACGTTTCGGCCTATCAGTATCTGTCTATATTTCTGAGATGAAATATTATGTACACTATTTACATTATTCGGATTATTGTCCTCATCTTCGTCGCCATATTTATTACAACGTTTCGGCCTTTCAGTATCTGTCTATATTTCTGAGATGAAATATTATGTACACTATTTACATTATTCGGACTATTGTCCTCATCTTTATCGCCATATTTATTACAACGTTTCGGCCTTTCAGTGTCTGTCTATATATCTAAGATGAGGTATTATGTACATTATTTACATTATTCGGACTAGTGTCCTTCATTGCCATATTTATTACTTCGTTTCGGCGGTTGTACGCTCCAGCCTTCTTCAGGTGGTTGGAATATTGAACTGAACCCTTTATTTCGCTCACTGGGGTAGACTGTTCTAGTACCACGTGCCATGTTTAATGGTTGTCAGATAACAATATGAGCTCTGGTAAAAACATGTATTGATAACAGCAAAAATTGCAATATGAGCACTGGTAAAAAAATGTGTGCTGAACAGACCGATTTCCTCAAGGACACATGGCACAGTGGATAAAGGCATTAGTTAGGTTCAAAGAGTGTGCGTTCAATGCCTGGCTAAGGCGGTGGAGAACTTGGTGAGGGGAATTAACAGGAGATAACTAATAACTGACTTCCATTAGACATGGCACGTGGAACTAGAACAGTCTACTCCAGCAAGTGAAATAAAGGGTTCAGTTCTACATTCCAACCACCTGAAGAAGGCCCGAGCGTACAACGGCCGAAACGTTGTGATAAATATGGCAACAAAGATGAGGACAATAGTCCAAATAATGTAAATAGAGGAATTTTTTTTCTTTTAATTATTAATCTAACAAGTTTTTATTAACTAAACGTTATTTTTAGTTGAGACTCATATTTGCGTAGGCGCTATTTATTTATAAACCGGTATTTATTTTCGACTACCGGCCTGAATATTTGGGAAATATTATTAGAAAAATATGTGCTCTCCGACACAATTAAATAAATAATAAATTTAAAAAAATTCCCAAATTCAAAATTTGAGATATATGCGTGCTGTATGTATGTGTGTTACGTTGTGAAGTTGGACGGGTTTATTTTGATTCTGTATTCAGGTAGAGGGTTTGTGTCGATTCTCTGGTAGATCGAAAGAAGAAGGTCGATAAAAAAACAAAAATCGATTTCAGCTCGTCCCTTATACTTCGAAGCCATAGCAGATCTGTATGCAATTAATCAAAATCAACAAAGCAAACGTTTCTTTGTACCCGAACTAGATCGATAACATTAATCAATATTCGACCCAGAATATTAATTTTAAATTCTTCACTTCACCCGACTCTAGGCATTTCTAAGAGTATTACACACACACACACACACACACACACACACACACACATATATATATATATATATATATATATATATATATATATATATATATATATATATATATATATATATTGAAAAAATTTTTTTGTTTAAAACAAAAATCCTTAAATGCAATTATGTTGTTTAAAATGAATGAAATGTCGACGTCTGACGTTTCGGTTTAATAAACCTTCTTCACGACAATATTCATTAAAATACAATTCAGTTCAATTTGACAAAGACGATGGACATAAAAAAACAAGTCTTATCCAAAACAGATAACTCAAAATTTTTTAAAATGATCAGCTTTCCGTTTAGCATGGTCACGTTGTCGTCACATGGGCGACGCTTTCAAAACGTATATAGAATGAGAGACAGATATCGATTTCTAATCGATATTTGATCCATATTTGAGCCAAATTTATTTTGTCACAACATGGAAGCTACATAAAAAGACATCGAAATTCGGTCCATCTAAACGTTTTTATTTGTTCATTAGCCTACCATTCTGTCTGATTCTAATCCATATTTGAGACATGACATATATATATATATATATATATATATATATATATATATATATTATTTGTTTGAATAAAAATTCAGACCACGTTAAGATTCCATGTAATAAGAATATTTCACCATAACCCCTTTAACAGGGTTCTGGATCATCAGACTTTACTTCCAAAAGCTCAAATTTTTTTTTAACGTGTGCCAGATGACGCCCTCGTGGTGGTGGGGGGGTGACTGAATATCGTCAGTCACACAACTCTTGAACGACAGATCGGTTGAACTCTCTGCCTTCGGGCGGAGAGGGACCCGAAAGTGGCTACGACGAAGGGCGGATTCTCTTTCGGGAAGGTATACCGACCCTTTTCTTCGTTTATACTCGTTCAATGGGCATATTTTTGGCCGAGCCCACGTTAAAAAGGCCTTGAGCCACCTGACGCCCTCGTAGGGGTGTGACTGAATATCGTCAGTCGCTCATCTCTTGAACTACAGATCGGTTGAACTCTCTGCCTTCGGGCGGGGAAAAACCCGAAGGAGGCTACGCCGAAGGGCGGATTCTCTTTTCCTTCAGGTAAAAAGGACCCTGAACCCTAATACGTGTTCAATGGGCATATTTTGGAAAGCCTGAGGGCTCCAAGGCCAATTAAAAAAAAATTGTAAACATGACGCTTTCTTGGGGGTTGAATGTGAATATCGTCAGTTGAGTCAGTTCAAGTCGAGTCAAGAGTCGAGTTAGAGGCAGTCCGAAACAGACTCGCGTTCAGACAATTACTGCAAGACATTTGAATAGTGATAATGGTCGAGACTACATTGTTCTCTCTACTAAACCTGATTGTTCATACTAACACTTCTACTTCTCTGTAATATATTTCCTTTGTTTGTAAATATCTTTGTTATTCCATACCTTCGAGTTCTTCTTTATTGGTTCTACCTTTGGACTATCACCGTGGTATAAGGAACCGGACCATAACACACAATGACACACACACACACACACACACACACACACACACACACACATAATATATATATATATATATATATATATATATATATCAAATGTTGAGGGAAAGAACATATAAAAAATATAATTCCAAATGTTCATAACATTTACTTTTAAAACAACTCTCAATAAAACTAAATATAATATGTTATTATTTTTATTATAAAAATTAATAATAAAAACATATTGAATCGCGGCATATAAACTTTCATGCTTCAATGTTATGATTGTACTTCTTCAGGCGATGGTAATTAATTCTACTTAGTTTGTTACCATCGACTGAAAAAAAAAAAAAATTAAAATATTGAAACATGAAATTTTTTAGACAAGAAAATTTCAACAAGTTCTTATTATAATCTCTTATAATAATAATAATAAATAACACACACACACACACGCACACACACACACACACACACACACACTCACACATATATATATCAACAGAAATTTTTGAGGAAAGTTGTATGAAGTGGAAAAGTTTTTCGTGTGACGCGTTTCGTCCCTTAAGACTTCGTCCAACTAGGTTCGTTAATGTTGATACGACTAGATAATTCTCAAATTCGCAAATTTACTGTAGATGACCTTGCGATCAAGGCACATTTACGTCGTAGTGAATCATTTTCTCCTTTGATCATCGTAGCTTTTTTTATGCCACACTTGCGATCAGCCTCGTTACGGTGTGCAGCCAACGCATTTGACGCATTATTTTGTACAATGTCCCTTTTGTGTTCATATAATCATTTTATTTAGATTCCTTAAGGTTTCTCCTATGTATATTTGTGACAATTATTACAGGCGATGAAGTAAAGTCCGAAATTCAGGTTTTAGCTTATTTTTCTGTTTAGTATTAACTAAATGTTTTATTTATTTTGGATGTAGTAGTAACAAATTTTATGTTAAGTTTAGATAGATATTTTTTCGATTGTTGATGTGATAGAATTAGTAGGCAGGATAATATATTTTTTGGATTGATAGGAAAAGGCCGTTTATAAAATCCGATATAATCATCGGATTCTACCTAAGAGTATTAAGAATAGGCAGCTCGGATTATTTAGACGAAGAGGAGAAATGCTTTGAAAATATTTTCAGAATTCTCCACTGCCTTAATTATTTTATATTACATGCGAAACAAAAGGCCCATAAATTATTCCTTGGCAGTAAAAGAGTGTTCTCCGAGGTGTATGGCCTGCTCAATCAAACGGTGGTTTTCCACTACAAAGCGGGTGCAGGTTCATTCCCTGTCGGAGTGCACTTGCACATGAAACTAGAAATAAAAGTTTCTGAGCAACGCAAAATCGTCTCACTCATTTCAAAAATTACCTTCGACCTTCCTCTTTTAGATATATATATATATTATTGTATTGTCTTTATGTGTTTGTTAATACACTGAAGCAAAGTATATTAAATAATAAAATCTTCTATGTGCCGTTATTTGAAATTCCGGACTTGGACGATCATTTGCTCTCCATTTTTTCCTAAATAATACTTTTGCTAGTTCTTAATGCGTGTCCTTTTTTAATATCCTTCTTTCCCTGAAATTCACATCCATCTACAAAAATTAAATTGTCGTCAATGTTAAAATTTTGGAAGTCTCTGCTTAATACAAACGTATCATTAGGGACAAAAATGACCGCGGAATGTATGGATTGAACCGGAACCTCTAGATACCTATTTTACACTACAATTTACTCCTACCTCAAAAACAAATCTAGTGTCGCTGACAAAATTAACCTGCCCGTTCGTCTCCAATCGGTTGTGAACTGGGACAGGAAATGGCTGGTTAACTTTAACACCTCAAAAATAAAATTGCTCTCTATTAATCACCACAGAGATCCTTCCCTGCCCTCCATTAGAATGCCTGACGCTCAACTTCTCGAGAGCACCTCTCTGCGGCTGCTCGGTCTCACATTGTCTGCTGACCTAAGATGGAACAAATACATTGAGTCAATTGCTTCATCCACCGCAAGGAAAGTTGGCTCCCTGTACCGCGCCAGGAAATTTTTCTCCCCGAAATCGATCCTTCAAATCTACAAATCAACCATTCGTCCTTGCATGGAGTAATGTTGCCATATATGGTCTGGAGCCGCTTCTGTTTGCCTCGGGGTTCTTGATAAGATCCAGAGACGGATATGCAATGCAATTGGCCCTGATCTGGCATCTCATCTGCAGTCGCTCTCTCACAGACGTGCCGCCGCCTCTCTCTGTTTTTTATACAAATACTTTCATGGTAATTACTCCGATGAGCTGCTTTCGCTGGTTCCCAGGCTTCATGAATTCAAGCGTCCTACGAGGCTGGCATCTTGCTCTCACCCTTTCACTGTTGAAACTGTTAAATGTAGCCGTCTCTTCTACTCCAATAGCTTCATATCTCGCGCCTCTCGCCTGTGGAACTCCCTTCCCTTTTCCTGTTTCCCTGATAGATATAATCTCCAACTATTCAAATGTAATGTCAATCGACATCTCCAGTTGCCTTGATCTATCCCCTATCCTTCTCCTCATCCTTTCCTCTATTACTCCTATCTGATCTTGCTCCAAATCCTATGTAACCGCTTGCGTGATAGTGGCTTCCAGCCTTGCTTGGGAGGAAATGTTTTAAAAAAAAAAAGAAGAGAAGACTCCAGCGTGCTGAAACATTTCAGCCTGATATTGACTGTTCGAATATCATTCTTCTCGCTTAAAATAATGTTGATTGACTAATTATTTTTTTAAACGGATTATCAACCTTTTTCAGGTTATTTAAAGCCATAAAAATATTTGGGTGATAATTTTATTGATGGGGGATAATAATGATTTAGTGTAGGTATCTCCACAGAAATGCGATACCTAAGGATTAAAATTAATTTTCAAAATTGAAAAATCTTTCTTGAAGCTTTTATTTTAGTTTTAATTTCAAGCTAATAGATTAAATTTAATATTTCCAATAAGAAAAATACTTTGCTATATTTCAAAACTAACTGGACTAGAAGGAGTCTTTCGTTTTGAAATCGCTAAAAATCGATGATTTTAGCACCATTTTTAGGCATCTGTCAGCAGAATGTAATTCTCTTTATTAAAGAAACCTTTCAAAAATAAAATATAATTTTCTGAAGCATTATTTCAGGAATATCAGCTGATTTAAAGTTTAATAAATCTAATTTGAAAAAAAAATACTTAATTTAAATTAAAAATATCGCAGAAAAACATTTTTTTAATACCGGTGTAGGTGTTTATTTAAGGTGTTGACAGATTGACAGTTTGACTGACAGATGGGAGCTTATCTAATTTTTTTCTACGGTGGACATATCTGTAAAAATTACTTGATAAATGAAACGTGAGCGCGTTTTAATATATATATATATATATATATATATATATATATATATATATATATATATTTAACTATACAGTAATCTTAAAAAACTAGGAAAATAATATCCGTAATCTAATGTCTTATTGATTTTAGACATCTTAGCTTTAAGTTTACTAAAATTATCGCTCTTATTTAATAATAATGTTATGTTTAGACGTCCAGATTTACAAACCAATTCGGCACTTTTTTTACACAAACAAAAAAAAAATTCAAAATTATTTTTAAACTATTGGGGTTCGATAAATTGTAGTAAGCTTTTCTATATATGATTACTAAATATAATTTTCACTTAATAACGATATCATCTAACAGGTAAAAATTAATACAGAAATTTAAAAGATTTAAAATTTTATAAATTATTCTAAATAAAATTTATAAAAAGAATTAAACAATTCTTCTAAAAATTCATTATTCATCAAAAATGTCTTTTCTTTTGTTAAATTTCTTATTTTACCATTCAGAACAGATATTCGGTAACTAGGAGATCTATTTTACAATATATATATATATATATATATATATATATATATATATATATATATTGATGATTTAAATTCTCTAAGGAGTCCTGCTTTTAGCTCATATAAATGGTAAGCGGTACAAAAATGAATTTCTCGAAATTTCATAAAAAAAAAATAAGGTGGAGATAACAGATATAAAAAAAGTGGTCTCTAACAAGATTTTCTAAAAAAGAAACATTTCTAAAAAATAAATAATTTTTGAATAAGCGCTGAAAGTTTCATTAAAATCCGGCAATGATTTGAATTTTGCAAGAATTCACCGTAAAGAAAACGCTAAAATTTCCTACACTAATCCTTGGGTCTTTCCTCTTAATATCATAAAATTTTTGACGATAAAACTTTTTAAATTTACGTTTGGGGCCTTTTTTCATCATGGCATGCTCATTTTTAGCGAATCTGTGGAGGTACCTAATTTAGTGATACAAGCCTTACTAATTAACCCGTAGCTGGGGGGGAGAGGTGGATTAACGAACCCTAATGATCATTGGAATTCGGCTATCCGATTACCAATTCCGAGCCTTTATCCATTACACCACCCACACATCTAAGCTTACAGCATCTGGAATTCCGAAGAGGTCACCCGTCAAGTTACTAACCAGGCTCGACGTTGCTTAACGTTTATGATTGTACAGGAACCGGTGTTCCAAAGTGATATGACCGTAAGCCTGTTTGTTTATTTGTTTGTTTCTTTGTTTCTTTGTTTGTTTTGTCTCTTAAGAAATATATAATTCCAATTTCCTTTTTGCCATAACATTTAGTTGGAGAATGTTTCACGTTGAATTGAGTTGATTGTATAAGAACTTCTCCACCGCTGTGGTGGTGGTGGTGGTGGTGGTGGTGTCGTGTTGGGGAGAAGCCGCCTGTAATAAAGCGAAATCGTAGGCAACGACCTTCTCTTCCGATTCTCTCAGTAAAACAAATTTCTCTATTTTGAACTCTACTGTCATTTCGTCACCTTCCTTCGTTCCTTTCAAATTCCACCCACCGACCCGCATGCCGTTCGTCGGCAAAACTCAGCCAACAAGCACTCTGCAAACGCACCAGGCATTGATTTCAACCGGGCAGAGGCAGAATGCACCCAAAGCCGTCAATATACAATATAAAGACCGCCTCTTCAAGATTCCCTGGCGCGCCCAGGTTCCAGCCACCACCGATCACGTATAACATTTCATCACTCAGAGGGTCGAATCTAAGCAGTGCACGCTTAGGGAATAGAGATGCGACCAGTTTTCTTTCTTTCTTTCTTTCTTTCTGTATTTTTCTCTTTGTACAATTGGCTTCATTAAACGACCACATGACCATGCGTCGATTTTGCAAAAAGTCTGAAAAAAAAAATCGGCATCGTACGTCTATCTTGGTACCTACTCCAGGAATTGTTCTCCATCGAGTCTGTTAACTACCCGCATTGCATTATCTCTTTCAATCTTGATCACCTCTCCAAATCGTCCATTCATAAAGCTTTTTATTTTTATTTTTGCTGCTTACTCCTTATTCTTAGCCACATGTTCGTTTCGTTTTTATTCTTAGCAATTGCCGCCTTTTTTGCACGTTTCCATTTCCTTACGTTATTCCTATTAACAGTAGTAATAGTATTTCCATCTTTTCTCTTTTTTATTCTTTTCTTTTTTTTTTCCTCGCCATTTTTATTTCTAGATTAATTTCTATCCTTATTAGTTGTACACGATAAGTTTTTTTTTTCAGATCAGTGGTAGATTTCAATGGAGATCAAGTGACAACAAGTCGCAACACTTCTCCACCACCCGTCTGAACATTCTAATAACATTGTTTTCAGAAAGGTTGATTTTCATAGTTTGCAAAAGGGAGAACAACCCAACGTGTAAATTACAGATTGGGGATGCCGAAATCAAACAAATAGAACAATTTAGACATCTGGGAAGCGTGTTGGCAGGAGACGAAAAGTGGGACACAGAAATCCGAAGGCGCACTGAAATAGTAAAAGATGCCTTCCCATAGCTAAGCAAAGTATTAAGAAACAGAAAAATATTGTTAGAAACAAAGAAAAATGTATTGAAATGCAACATAATATCAGTCCTCTTATATGGCAATAAATGCTCGACAATCTTTTCACAGACACAGAAGAGACTTGAAGCAACAGAAATATAGTTCTCCAAATAAAATTGAAATTTTATTCCCTAATTAAATCTTGTGCGCTTTTGTTGGAGAAGGAATCTTTTCTCTTTCCTGCATAATAGCCCCAAAGACTTCTCAAATGTTTTCTTATATTCATTCAATACATTTACGATAACCCTTTTTGTTACCTTGTGTTAATCTTGAACCTTGTAATTGAATTATTAGTGATATATATATATATATATATATATATATATATATATATATATATATATAAACGTTTTAACACTTATATTCCATGGTTATAATTTATTACATTTTGGAATCATTTCACAAACAAATTATCAGATCTACAAATTCCAAAAAAGCTTTTTGAATTTGAAGGTCTGATAATTGGTCGTAATTACGATTCCAATATAAATAAATTTGATATATATTTCAATAAATTATGTTTTTGCAAATGAAATATTTTCTTTTCTGTCTTGGACATTTTTCTACCTGGATTCTATCCTCTTGGAAATTTATATATATATATATATATATATATATATATATTTGTCATCCACGGAACAAAATGTTTGAAATTATTACGCTCATCGTTGTGGCTAGAAGTCCGGTTGTTTCTAGTAGAAAAAAAAACCGACTGGATTGGCTTCAGTCAAAAGAAATATTTAAGCCATAATGACGGTGCATGGCCGGGATGATAGTGAATTTAAGTGTATTTATTTTTAAATAAACACACAGTGATTGAGAGAACTCAATTCGATTTACTGAAGAATCTTGCATTATTTACTAACCCATACATCCTCCCCAGAGAGCTCAAACGAAATAAATTTTTCAGAAGCATATTAAACACTAATATTATATATATATATATATATATATATATATGGATATGAGTTTGTGAGCCTGGGTTTCACGCTTTTGGAATCATCAGACAAAGTTTGTCTGATGAAAAAGCGTGAAACGCATATCCATACAACTAAATATGTTATCTGTGTCTCTGATATTGAATGCTTTCCAATAAGTACCGCGCATATATAATATATATATAAATTTTATATATCTACATATTATATATATATATATATATATATATATATATATATATATTAAAAACAAAATCCATTTAGGCAGTTAAAATGATGACTGTGTGAATGTCATGCTTTTTGTGTGCTCAGTGATATAAATAAATATAAAGCCAAAACTGACTCGGACAACTAAAGTCACTTCAGAGCATTTAGTATATTCAAAAAGTATGAGCTGCTCTAAAAAGAACAAAAAGCTGCTTTCTGGCAAAAAAAAAGTGCTCGATGCCATTAGAAATGTCAGAGCTTTAATATTAAAACAAAATCTAGGTAGGCAGTGATATGTACAGATATGTGTGTGTTTGTAAAATTTCAGATATAAGTAAAAAGTATATCTGTAAAAGGCCAGTATTTATAAAGACGGAAGGTCCAAATATCTTAGTCGATAGAGTTCATCTTCTGGTGGATATTATCAAGGCAAATGTATTTTATTTTGCAACAAGTATTTATAAACAAAAGTAGAATGTGGTTAGTTTTTAATTTTAGAACATTCACAAATATACGTCTGGCTAACTGAAAATTTATGGGAAATTACAGATGTTAAGTGATGTAATTTAATGTTTTATGGACAAAAGTGGGTAAATATTTGTTGATTTTTTTTATAATGTAATTATTATTTAAGTTTGGGATTAATTTTTTGTATTATATATTTTAAATAATAGAAGATTATTAATTTAGCCTTTTTCTTTTAATGTTTTTGACATTTTTATAGTCATGTATATTGGCTTGGGAATGGAGTAATTCTTTTAGGAATGGAGACATTGGAAAAATTCTGGACGCAGATTTATATTTTGATAAGATTCGATAGTGAAACTCTCAAGAATTTTTCGTCTAACTTTCTTTTATTGCAGATATTTGAGTGAGTTTGGGACCTTGTTCAGGGTGAACAGTAATGTAAAAAAAACATATTGGACATTTTTTTTTGTACCAGCTTTATTATTATTATTATTTTAATTTCTATGGTTTCCGTTTGTCTGTTTGTGACTTTTTGCAATTTCTTACAAGAAATAGCAAACAAAATCTAGCAAAAACATTTCCATGAAAGGACCAAAGATTGAAACTGAAATAAGGCAATAAAAATGAGGAAAAAATGTCAAAATAAAAAGAGAATACATTCCAAAATATCTCTGTTTGGAATGAGACGTCGACATTTTGTTCGTGCGGAGAAGAGTTGGCGTAAGGCTTTTTAGTCAAGAGAGGCCGTTTCGTTGAAGAATGTCCAATCAGGACGGATTCAAGAAAGATAATGGAAGCGTTGTGGCCAAAGCCAACAGGAAAGATGTTTTTAGTCGTACCATTGGCTGGAGTGCAACTTTCAACGCGAGACAATCTCAATTATCGCATTTTGTCAACGACATGTCTTCACCAAGTACGGTATAGCGCTTCAATGGGTATTTTATAAAAAGATTGAAAAAGAAAATGACAAAAAACAAGAAATTTCTCGATTTTGTCTGTCTATATTTACAGAGACACACACACTGTTACATAAAATATCGAATATATATATATATATATATATATATATATATATATATATATATACGTACATTTTAGAAGAAAAATGTCTGACAAAATAAAAAAACGTTTTCGTGTGACGCCTTTCGATCTTCAGGACTTCATCGGGATAAATTGATGCTTGCGTTGATGCGCCTACGCATGCGCACCAAAAAATTCCTGTTTATTTTTATATGTATTGTGTAAATCTAACCGAATTTATTAAGACTCTTTGTGTTTCCATCAATTTTTATTAAATATACCACATTGTAGAAGATCTGCCAATAATGGTGAAACCTGGACGCAAATTTACTGTGGATGAACGAAAGTTTAAAGCACTTTCTAAACATTTCCGTCTTACTGAATTGTATCCTCTTTAAATTAAAATAGCATTTTGTAAAACAAAATTCTGGTCAGCCATGTTACGATGAGCAAATAATGCATTTAGCATGTTGTTTTGTAAAAGACCCCATACAATCTTTTATACGCATATAGATAAATTTTTTTCTCTCTTTCTATTACACACATATATATATATATACATATATATATATATATACATATATAATTATATATATACATATATATAAAAGAAATATGTTGTAGTGGTTCCAACGAGAGAAAAGTATGTATATTAAAAAGAAGAGGGGTGCCGCAAACGTTTTTGGTTGTAATGTGGATTTATTGAGAAAAAAAATATTATACTTTGTTTTACATAATTTCACGACACGTGTTTCTGGTCTGGTCTCACAACCGTCTTCAGGTGAAAGTGGAGATTTTTACATATTATTAAAAATAATTAATTTTTCTTCATGTTCAATGTGGAATATTCTCGATATGAGACATTCTGTTTGTGTGTTGGCAATCCGAATTTTCTTTCTAGAATTGTCAATGAAGAGTTCTGCGTGAAGGGTCATAAAACAATTAAGGTTTGTCCAGCGAGTAGTTATCGGCATTTAATCTTTTAATGTTTTAGTGACCTCTATGTGCTCTTGGATCTGTTTCTATTTTGGCGTGTTCCTGTCAGCATGCGTGTATATATGCGTGCGTATATTTCCTTACTACGAGGAATTCGTAAACTTATTTGTACTTATACACGCATACACACACATACGCACATACACACTATCCCACCACAAGTAGTCAGTACACACACACATATACACACATATTTCCCAAGCTACATGGAACCAGTACACACACATACACACACATGTATATAAAACACACACACACACACACACACACGTACTTTCTTTAAGTTGTCAACATCCGCATATACATACATAAATGTATGTATGTGTACATACATATATATATATAAATATGTCTCCCGTATATGAGTGTGCGTCCATGTATGTGAGCGATCATTGTATTTGGTCACCCTGTGTGCATATATTTTTTTTTTTTTTTTTTTTGGGGGGGTTAATCTATTCAGTTCGGGTTTGAATTTGTCTATAAAGTTTTTTTTTGTGTATTTGTAGATACGAGTAATTGTCTGTTTGATATATCGGCATGATATTAAACTTACCCTGGTTACATTTGAAAATGTGTTGTGATACAAAAAAGTTTTCTGTTGTCTGTCAATTTTATATTGCTTTTGTGTAGGGAGACCCTGTTGTTCAGTTGTTGGCTGATGCCTATATATGACTTCTTACATTTTGTGCATTTAAGTGCATAAACTACATTTTTTGAGTTGCAGTTTAAGTTTTTTTTATTGTGAATGTTTTTTTTTGGGTTTTTTAAAGTGTAGGAGTTTCCTTCTATAATGATGTCATGGAACTCCACATCTTTTTTTTTTGTTGCATTTTGTGACTCCTGTATTTTGTGTTGACTAAATTTAGATGAGGTTAATATGTGTTTTAGGTTTCTAGATTGGCGTTTGCTCTTAATTATTTTGGTTTTGGTTGTTTTTTAGTATATTATTCAGTTTATTATTCTTGCTAAGTAAATCTAGATTTTTTGTGATTTCTGGGAATATTTCTGGGTTGTTTTTGTTGTACGTTGAGACATATGCTAGAGTTTGTTCGACGTTACGTTTCTTTTTTATTTCTAAGTTGGTCTAGAGGAATTTCTTTCACCAGAGTTCAATACCTTTGTTTATTAGTGTTGTGGGGTAGCCTCGTTTCTTTAGAGTTTTTATGTAGTTCTTCTAAGCGGATTTTTCGGAGATGTTTATCAGTCACTATTGTACAAATTCTACGTGCTAAAGAATAGGGGATGGATTTTAGGCAGCTTTTTGGGTGATGGCTCTTGAAATGAACGTATTGTTGGGTGTCTGTGGGTTTGTGGTAGATATCTGTGATTATGTGGTTGTTTTTATTTCTAATGAGTATATCTAAAAATGGTAATTCGTTAAAATTATATTCTTGCGTGAATTTGATTTTTTTTGGTGTAAGTTTTTGAAGTAGTGTATGGAATTGGTTAATATCACCCCATGATGATTTCAAAAAATGAAGCAATCATCTAGATATCTTTTCCAAGATTTAGTGAATTGGGTCTTTATATTTGTCCCATATATTTGTTCTATCTTTTCATAGAGGTTTTCTTCTAGGTAAGCTAATGTTAGGGTGGCATATGTTGGTGCCATTTTTGTTCCCATCGCAGTACCTAGGGTTTGGATATAGTTTTTGTTGTCAAATTCAAAGGTGTTATTGTTTAGAATTAGGTCTATACTATCGATAATGAACTCTTTAGTGAATCTCGGATGTATTATTTCTGGATGTTTTTCAATCCAGAATGAGATCCTTTTTTCCCTAGTTCATGGGGTATGTTACTGTATAGGCTACTGATGTCAAAAGTTGCCATAAGCGTTCCCGGATCTACCTTTTGTGGTATGCAGCTATGAAATGGATATCGTCTCTGATGTGGCTTTTAATTTGTTTAGTATATGGTTGCAATATTATGTCTATTAGGTTACTGAGTTTTGCTAGTGGGACAGACTGGTCCTGCTACTATGGGTCTGAATGTAAGGTCACTGGGGTTTGGGATGCTAATGTATTCAGATTTTTGTGTATGTATAGCTGCTTTTATTTCACTCGATTTATGAACTTTAGGTAGTCCGTAGAAATTACTTGTTTTTTTTTACAAAGTTTATTAGAAATCCTTCTCTTTTTTTTGTTAATATTTTATTATGTGTTGTGCAGAGTTTTGTAATTTTTTTATAATGTTTTTTGTCTATGTTAGTGTCAATTACTTTGTAGCTGTTCCTATCCTCTAGTGTTTCTAGAATTTTTTGTTTTATAGTATGTTCTGTCCATGATTACTATAGCGCTGCCTTTATCTGCTTCTTTTATAATTATGTTATTATTTTTTCGAATGTTCTCTAAGGCTAGTCTTTGTCTATATGTGAGATTGTCGAATGATTTGGATTTTTCCTGTAGGTCAAGGTTCCAGAGTTTTTCAAAAAATATATTTATCTCATTGGTATTGTTATTTTTGTTTGGGAATAAATTGGATTTGTTTTTTTACTAGTGACTCATCTGTACTACTTTCGCTATTGTTAAATATTTCTCTTAGTCTCAATTTGCGTTCAAATTCCTTAATGTCTTTTTTTTAAGTCTACTATATTGCTTTTAGGAGCAGGACAGAATTTTAGGCCCAATTTCAGTAGGTTGATTTCGTCATTTGTAAGTGTATATGTAGATAGGTTTATTATTTTGGGTTTTGTGTCATCTAAACGGGTTTTCTTGTTCGGACTGGGGCTTCTAAAAATAATGATTGTTTCTTTTAATATATCTTGGGTTTTCTAAGAGATACCTTCTTCCTGTACATTTTGAGTTTTCTAGCCAGTGAGAGTTTCCTTGGTAAAATTGGGGTTGTTGTTTCTCGATGGCTCTATATAGGTGTGTTGGCTTTTGTTAGGGGCCTGTTCCAGATGTTCCTAGGTTTGTTGTTTTTTTATTGATTGTATGTGGATTGTGTGTAGAACTTTTGTGAAATTCTGGTTGTACTCCTGGATATAGGTAATGGTTGCCTGGTTTGGTTTGTTGTGCTAGGTGGTATTTAAAAGAGTTGGTTGTGTGAATGTGTGTGTGTTCTGATCTTTGACTGTTTGTGTTATGGTGTGGTGGTCTGTACAGGTTTATTTTTTCCGCTGTTCAGTGTATGTTCATAATTGTATTTTTTATGTGGGTGTGAATGCGTGTGGTGGTGGTATGTATTGGGGTTCCTGCTTTGTGTATGTGTTTGCGTGTAGTAGAATGTGTTAGATTGCTTACCTTGTGGGTCTGTTTGTGTGTGGGGTAGGGTTAGAGGATTCAGGGTTTTTGACTCTGTTATAACTTTCATATTTTCTCTGTATTTGCTGATGATTGTTTTGTGTTGGGTATTGTGGGTTTTTGTGAGTTTGGACTGTATTTTTTTTTTTTGTCTCATTTTCCAATTTTTCTTTACTTGGTAATGCTTTTTAACCAGGTTATCTTGCTTTCCAAGATATTCCGAGATTTTTTTCCTCTTTTTTTACATTTTGACTCCCATAATTCAAACAGGAATTGGTGAGTTTCTTTGGTACATAATTCCTTGATTTTTGTTAATAATTTGTTATCAATCTCTGTGTATTTCTTTGTAAATAATTACTGTTTTGTCTTCTTGTATTTCAATTTGGGCCTGCATTTTTGTTATGCTTAGTGTGTTTTTTATTTTTTTGTTTTTCAGTGTCTTGTGGGTTAATCTTTTCATAATTTCCTTGGAATAAATATTTCATCCATTTCTATATAATATTTGTATATTTTTGCTGTTTCTTTATTTTTGATGGCATTGAAATATGCCAGTTTTCTTTGATTGAGCATGTCGTTCCAAAGTTGGAGATGAACCTAAAGAGCAGTTAAACCGAAATTTGCTTCACCTACAATTAATCGTTTGGTATATAACTGGCCAAAGAGAAAATTTGAATATGTATTATCCTTTCCCGTTGTTTATTATTATTATTATTATTATTATTATTATTATTATTTATTTATTTATTTATTTTTTTGGTCACATGGTCATGTTTTTATGTTGTAGGCTATTTATATTCTGTCCTAATGGTCGTCTTTGTAATTTTCTCTGGACGATTGTTTTTTTTGTGAATTATTGTTCTTCGTTCTTTCTTTTTTATTCCTTATTTTTAATGATTTTGGTTTGTTCATTTTTATTTATTAATCAGACACCTTTTTTTTTTTTTTCCGACAGTATTTTTTGAAACTTTATATTTATTAGATTAAAAAAATATATATATATATATATATATATATATATATATTTTTATTTTAGGATATTATATTTAAAAAACATGTAAAAATAAATAAATTTTGATAATCATGTTTCGATTAATATTAACATCTCATCATTTATTGTAGATATCTTTTTGAAATACAATTAATATTTTTTCGAAACATTGATTATTGCCATTTAATAAGAAACTTTTAAGGTTATGTTTTTATCTAATATCTAAAATAAAAATTTTATTTCTACTTTTTTTATTGAGCTCTCTTTTTATCTTGAATATTAATCTTTTAAATTACGAACGTCGGAAATGAACTCTATTCTTTTCCTGCTTTGTATCCTGTAGAGCCTGGTCCAAACTATGGTCCTTAGGCCCTATAAGAGAATTTAACTGATAGCACTTTTCTTAGAATATGGCATGTTCCGAGTAGGGCGATCTTCTGGGCAACTTGTATGTTGATGTTACCTGGGACACTTCTAGCAAAATTGTGCATTCCTTTTCTCACGAGGCCCAGTGCTCCAATTACTATTGGTACTGTCTCAGTTTTCATTCCTCACATCCTGCTAATCTCGATCTCTAGGTCCTTGTATTTGGACAATTTCTCAATAATTTTCATGGTGGTGTTTCTCTCAGATGGTACTGCTATGTCAATAAGCATACACTTCCTGAATTTCTTGTCTTTTATGATGATTTCATATCTGTTGGCTTTTATTTCCCTGTTTGAATTGGCAAGTCCCAGAGGATAGTTACATCGTTATTTTGGGTAACTGCTCATACCATCTCTCAGTGGTTTCGATTTTGTGCTTCGTGCATATATTCCACTGAACATATATCGCTACCTTTTTATGTCTCTAGTTATATTTATTTTATTATTATTATTATTATTATTATTATTTTGCTGAATAAGAAATCCATATTCGTTAAATATTAATAACAAATAATTAAGATAATATGCGATGGAATGTACACCTGTGTTCAAATTAATTGAAACAACCGTTTTAGTTTCCTTTCTTTCACCATACAGTCAGTTTTGTGACCCAGTCTTGTGACAAATTGTAATCGATTTTTATTTTTTAAAAATTGTTGATTAGGTCATTTTTGCAGTGGTGTGCAGTAATATGAATCTATTTTCAAAAATTGTATGATGAATTTTTGCTTTGAAAAATATTACGTCATCCGTGAGTGCATCAGATTTTTATCACGTCCAGACGTTATTGTCTCGACTGTTGATTAGTTGTCCTACGGCCATTGACTGCGATGGACGTTACTCCAAGGAAGCATATGAAAATTTTAACACTACAAAACACATAGCATTGGGTTACCAGTGAGCAAATCAAAGTACTAAAAACTTTATGATTCTCCATTTTAGTTCCAATTTTAATTGGTAGTCATTCTGAAAAGGAACGACTTTTTGGAATGGACATAATAAATCTTAATATGTATATTTGATTCTGTTTCATTGGAAAAATACGAAAAAAAAAATAATAACGGAATTCGTTTTGTTTCAATTAATTTGCATGTCTATAAGATTCACTACTTCAAGTATATTTCGGATGACTCACTTTAATATGCTACTAAGATAAAATTTTTTTTTTAACTCTTCGATAAAAATTTAACGACCATTTATCTTTTCCTGGAAAGAACGAAAATTTCAATTTCTGGGATGAGGAATTTTTCATTATTTACATTAAAATGAGAAAATGAAAGTTATATATATCAACTGGCCTGGAAACTCTCCTGATTTAAATCCAATCGACAATCTGTTTTTCAAACTGCAAAATGAAAAAGACTTCGTGGAATGGATATAAGAATTACAAATATCTACACTGGGTCATGTTTCATTGGAAAAATACGAATAAAATTTTAATAAAAAAAAATTATTCGTTTTAATTAATTTGCAAAAGGGTGTATGTTGCTTTATCTGCGTTGTATTTTTCAACTTTTCTAATGATTATGATTTTGACGTGATTAAAGGCAGTTAGGACATTTATAAAAAGAAATATAGAATATTTTAAATCCTTGAGTAAATTAATTGAAACAACCGCTTTAATTTTGTAATGCTATAAAAACACACTGGCAAGCCTTTGTTTTCATGAGCAAATCAAAAGTAATATGAGACTAGATTTAAAAATCCCTGAAGTTTAAATATTTCTTCGAGAATCTGTGGTCAATCTGCAAATAACGACTTCTATAGAATGGACATATTAAAATTATATTCATTTTAAAAAATAAAAAAAATAAAAAAAAAAAATTCATTATGAAAACCAAAGGCAAAAAAAAGAACAGAAAAAAACATTGGGTCTAATAATAAAAAATTTAACGACAATATCTTCGCATATGAATAAAACATACACATTTCTTCATATTCCTATTCAATATTAAAATAATTTGTTAAATTCAAAAAAAACAATCAGGGTTTCAAATGCTCATTCTAAAAATATCCTTTTCAAAACTTTTTCCAAAATAGTATGATATGTTGGACTAAATCATCTAGGAGTAAATATGGAAGACTGTGACAAAGTGACACACTGAGATTCGTATTTAATTTTTTTAATTTTTTTAGTGAAAATGATTTCAAAATTTAATATGTTGGACTACAATAATTATAAGATTCAACCCAGATGTTACACAGTGACACATTTGACATTCAACTTTAATTTTTTAAATTCTTTGTTTACCAGAGTCGGAATGATTTCAAAATGCTATGATATGTTGGACTACAGCATCTAGGAGTAAAGTTGAAAGACTGTGACACAGTGACACACTGACATTCGTATTTATTATATAGAAGGTGGATCTATACAGATTGAGGATAAAGTGTCTTAATTTGAATACATTGGTATGAAGTAGACCATCAAAACCAACCAAACAAGACCCTTTTTTTCTCAAATAGCTTTCAAGCTTTTTCATAACTCGTATTTTAACACAAGTGTTCACGTTTTGTGCATCGCCGTCTTAGCAACATTTCAGGTTTGCCAAGTTGTAAACAAGCTTTTATCATTGCTTTTTTCATTCTGATAAAATGAAATTCTTTTTTGCCATTGTTGGTATAAAGTGAAATAGATATTCACTTTCAGTTTTAGACACATTTCTAATGCTATTCATTAATTTCAAAATTAGTCCGTCAATGTTAGTTTTTTGCTTACGTTCTCGTCAGTAAGAGGACGAATTTTTTTGATTTCTGAAGATCAAAAACACTAAAATTAAGCAAACGCGTTTTTTAAATACCTGGGAATCGTCTTGACATTTCGACGGTAAAGTGCGTCACTGAGATCCGTTAAATATAAAGTTAAACAGGTCCAAGGACACATTCTTCTTTACGTCAGCGAATGTTGGACGATTTCCTCAAAGATGAAGAAGAGACTCGAGGAGATAGAGATCTGGTTTTACAGAAGGATGCTGAGGATATCATGGTCCAAACTTACTGGGGTGGCCAAGGACACGTTCCAAAAGCTGGGCAGAGTATTACGAGACAGGAGGATATATTTGGTAACAAAGAACATACTGCGCTGTTACATGACATCTGTCCTTCTTTATGGCAGCGAATGTTGGACGATTTCCTCAAAGATGAAGAAGAGACTCGAGGCGACAGAGATCTGGTTCTACAGAAGGATGCTGAGGATATCATGGACCGAGCGTGTGAGCAACGATGAAATCTTAGAGAGGTTGCAAACAAGGAGGAGGCTTATACTTAATATCAGGGAGAGGCAGCTGAAGTTTCTGGGACAGATAATGAGGAAGGAGGGCGTGGAGAATCTGATACTCACGGGTCAAATATAGGGACAGAGTCACAGGGGAAAACAACACGTGATATACCTGGCTGGATTTAAGCAAGTGGATGACAGAACGTGGTCTGGGGGAAAATCTTTCTGAGGGAAGGAACTTGTTGAGAGCTGCAAGGGGTTGATGGAGGGGGAAAGCCATGATCGCCTACGTCCTGAAAGGACATGGCACATAAAAAGAATGATTGCGCTTGATGAAACATTATACAGGAAATTCAATTTTCCTTAACTTTTTTAAATTTAAATCAGATGCTTTCATTAATTTTTTTTTCTGTCTTCTTCTGTAAATTCAGTATCAATTATGTTGTTTTTTTATGAAAAATAATCCCTAAATCTATAAAATTAAACAAAAATGAAAGTTATTCTTAAAAGAATAAATATTAAAATAGTTAAAAATCTAATATTGTCATAATTCTTTGGTCCAGTTGAATGGGATGAAAACCCAGGCTTGTCATTTCTAGTGACAGGATCAATAGTCACACCTGTTATGAAAATTCTGGACTCATTTTCATCTCGTTCATTTCTTCTGTTGAAAAGGTCAATACCTAGATAAGTAACCGCTTGGGAAAGACCATCATGTTTTCGATGTGAAATTTATTAATTAACGGTCCAAAACTTTTTGAAAATAATCGTTGGGCCTTTGGAACCAATTCCTTATTTTTTTAAATAACCTTTAAAATATAAATGAATGGATCCTCCTTTCTCCCCTAGTTATGGGTTAATTTGTCGGTTTTACCATCACTCATTGGAAAAAAATAAACATAATATTCTGAATGAAAAATACATAAAATTTATTTATTTAAAAAAAATTTTATCGTCAAAATGCTTATTTTTTGAATTGAACCAAAGAAAAATTTCAAACCAAATTTTTTTTTTAAATATTTTTCAAAATTTTTTCCATCTTTTTAGAATATTCTGACTTTTTGATTTAAAAATGATTTATCTTTTTTTGATAATTAATATATAAATAACAATATAATTTAAAAGTTTTTTTTGGTATTATACCTATTAATTTGAAAAATCTTGTAAAAATAAAAATAATTGTCAGATGTTAATGAAACTTTCATTAAAATATTCATATAATGATGATATTAAATTATTATGAATATGTTTTTTTTATTAAACTCATTTTTAAAATTTTTTTTAAAATTTTTTATTAACAATAACATATCTAATTTTTTTATAAAAAAACTCAAAAATTCCATACCATCGGTTTTAGTGATTTTAATATTTAAATTACAAGGCTTTTAAAGAATGATAAATTTTGTTTTTAATTTTTTTTTTGAACCCATTACCTGAAAATGAATTTTATAAAACATGGTGAATTGTAATTTGAAACAAAATACAATTTAAAAAGATGTAAATACTATTTAATCTCAAACGCTTTTTTTTTTTTTTTGTTCTTGTATGAATATGGAACCAATAAAAAATTTTTTGAAATTTTAAAAAAATTTTTCAATGAAAATTGAATTTTTTAATATAATTATTTCTCATTTCTTTAATTTTTTCATCGAAATTTTAAAAATTTAAAACTTAATTAAATTTTTTTAAAAATATAAAAATTAATAACATAAACCATCCACCTTTTTACTTCTCTTTTAAATCTCGTCATTGTTAGGGATTTTTTTTTTAATTTAATATAATTTGAATTGATTCGATTTTAAAATGAAGAAATGTAATTATGTTTTGATTGAAAAGCAAAATTATTTTTGATCATTAAAAATACGAAAATCAAGGATAAAACGTCAAAAAACTGGCTTTTGTTTAAGCAGAATTTTTTTTTAATATTATTTATAGTTTATTTATTATTCTATAAGATATGGTATCAACAAAATTATGTTTTTGTTCCAGTAATAATAAAATAACAAAATAAAGGAAATTGGAATGCTAATTTTTTTTTTTTATTAAATAAAAATTATATAAAAAGTACATAAATTGATTCAATATTAAAAAAAAACGTTACGTCACGTATGACCATCCGTATGATAACGCGAATCTTTTTATTAGCTGTCGATTTTACTGTTATGACAAATTTCACATTTTATGCATTTGAAAATGACAACACAGTTCAGATCGCCTACTTTTTATTTTTTTTTTTTTTTTTTTCGAAAAAAAAAAAAAAAAATCGTTCTTTTTCTCTATTTTAAATAATCTTTAAATTTGCTAATTTTAGTCAAATAAATTTTGAAAAACATAAATTGATTTTTAAAATAATTATAAACGAAAACGATTTAACTTGTTTAAAAAATTAGAAAAAAAAAATGGCTGATAGCTAAAATTTTTAAATAATTTTTATGACATTAAAAAAATTTTTTAACTTTTTTGTAAATAAAATTTCGGACCTGATAAATAAAATGGAAAAAAAAATTTAAAATAATCAAAAAAATAAAATTTGTGTTTCTTCTTAAGAATGATATATATATTTAAGCCGATAAAATTTTATTATATCGTTTTTTTTTTGCTATATTTTTTTTGTAAAATTTTCAAATTTTAATATGCATAATAGAAATTTCCCAAAATTAAACCTTTTTTTCTCAAAAATAATTATTAAAAAATTTAAAAAAAATTTTCATACAATCTAAAAATTAAGTCAAAAATTGAAAATATAAACATCATATTTTATAAATTTTGATTTAATTTATTTCAAATATTATTGTCATCATTATAATCATTATTAAAAAATATAAATTTATATATTTTAAATTCATTTTCAAATTTCTAGTAAGGTATAAATGAAAAATATTTAAAAAAAACATTAAAACTAAAAAGTAAATAAAACATCAGAACAATTGTAAAACATCGTTTGGCTTTTTTTTTTTTTTTAATTTAAACATTAAAATCTGAAAATATTGTATTCTCTGTTTCTTATATATTAATTTTTTTATTTTTATTAAATTTTTATAAGGTAAAAATGATTAAATAGAAAAAAATCTTTCAAACCATTATTAAAAATATATAAATTTAAATTTTATATATTTAGTTTTTGGATATAAAAATTTAAAGAAAAAATTTTTTTAAAAAAAATTTAAAAAATTGTATCATGAAAAAATTGATTAAATATCAATCGTTTTCTTTTTTACATATATTTTGTTTTTTATATATAAAATATATATTTATATATATATATATATATATATATATATTATATATATATATAATATAAGATATTTTTCTGTATATATATATAAATATTTATAATTATAAATCATTCATATCATAATGTATTTCAAACTATTTTTTTAAATTTTAAATGTTTTTTTTATTCTTGGTAATGTTATTATATATGATTAATTTTAAGTTTGATAATGGTGGATTTATATAATTGATAAAAAAAAAATACATTATAAAAAAAATATCAAATTTACTGGATAAATTGATATATATATATTTAGAAATTTTAACTATTTTAATTTTTTTTAAAATATTTCAAAAATTGCATTTAAAAATTTATACATATTAAATACCATTTAAATATAAATGATAAATTTAAACAGTTAAAAATTGAAAATTTTTTCAATGTGAATTATTGATTACAATATTAAAAATTTCACATTGAAATAAAGAACTCATAAATTATGAAAATAATGTTCTGTTTTTTTTGAATTTAATTATATCTTTGTTGGTCTTTAATTTGTTTTTTGGGGAAATTTTTTGAACTTTATGTGAAATAAATATATATTATATAATTTTTATTTGAAAATTTTATTTATAAAATTTTTGATTTTGAAAATTGTTTTTTTATTATTTATGAACACAATAAAATGTCAAAAATGATCATTTTCAGTTCTTGATTTTAATTTTCAAATTTTTGAGTTTTTATTTATTTTTTTTTAAAAATATTT
This sequence comes from Acanthosepion pharaonis, assembly GCA_903632075.3. Lineage (NCBI taxonomy): Eukaryota > Metazoa > Mollusca > Cephalopoda > Sepiida > Sepiidae > Acanthosepion > Acanthosepion pharaonis. Next base: position 41,542 of record CAHIKZ030002783.1, on the reverse strand, counting down.
TGATTATATTTCCCTTTTTCGTTTTAATAATTATAAACCTGGTTAAATTTTTTATTATCAACTCTTCTCCGTTTATCAATATATATAATTTTCAAAATATAAATATAGATATAAATAAAATTTAATATTAAACATAAACAATAATAACTATTTTTAAATTCATAGTAAAAATAGTTTTAAGAAACTTTAACATTATTATAAAATCAAAAAATTTCTGAAAAGTGAAAAAAACAATTCAACAAATCAATATGAGGCATTTAAAATTGAAAAAAAAATACCAATGTCCTGTTGTTTACTAAAAATTTGACATAATTATAAATATATATATATATATATCTTTAAACTATAAATTTTAATCTAATATAAGACATAAATTATTTGATTGTAAATTAAAATATTTTTTATAACTATAAATATATATATATATATATATATATATATATATATATATATATATATATATATATATACTTATAAATAATATACTTTTATTGTTCCATTTTATTTTTTTAACTAAAAACAAATTTTTTTCTAAAAAAAATAAACAAATAAATAGTTTTAAAATCTTTATTTGCCCAAATTTCAAAATGATTTATTTATATATAGAAATATTATTTAAATTATGTCCCTATTATATAAATTATATTTTAATAAATGAGTATATGATATATAAAATTCTTTATCCCCCATATTAAAATATAATATTCTAAGTAAAAAACTAAAGAAAAATTGTAATGTTTCAAATGTCTAATTCCTTTATAATTTTATATTTAATATCAATATATATATATAGTATATATATTTGAATATATTTTTATATATTTATATATATATATATATTATAAATTTATAATTTAAAATATTTAATAGATTTTAAAAAAATTTAATCAATCTACCTAAGATACGTTGATGATATTCTTATGTTAGTTAAAAATACAGATGAAATAATTCAACTTCAAAAAACGTTTCCAAAATAATTCTGTCCTTAAATTCACATATGAATTTAATAATTAATAATAAAATTTATTTTTCCTTGATATATTGATAAACACAAATAATAACAAATTTACTATTTCGCCATATAAAAAAACCTTTTTTTATAAATTCATGTACATAAACTACAAGAGCGAATGCCCATATTATTACAAAATAGCAATTATAAAAAATCTAATACATCGTTCAGAAACTAATTCATCCACAAAACAGATTTTTTACAGTGAACTAAAAAAATTTATATAAAACAAACACTTATTAATAATAGCTTTCCAAACTATATAGTTGATGAACAAATAAGATGCTTTCTTAGAAATCTCAATAATAAGCAAATAAAAACATAATACTGCTTCTACTAATCTCAAATATATTAATCTCCTATATCGTAATCAAATGCATACTAATTATAAACAAGATGAAAATATACTAAAAAAAAAATTAGTAAATAATAATATATCAACAACAGATCCTAGCAAAAAAATTAAATTAATCATATACTACACTAAATCTAGTATATCCAACTTAATTATTCGCAATGATTCTTCTCCCCCCATAGCGATTTGCAAAAAATAAACATAGTTTATAAATTTAAGTGCCCTTTTTGAGATTGTATCTCCAACGAATTAAATAATATTTATGTTGGTCACACCAAAACTCACTTTCACGACGCTTGACTCTACATTTGAATGATAATTCTAACATTTTTAGGCATTTAAAACAACATGCCTGGCCCGCATACACAATTCCGGAAAATCCTTGTTGAAAACACAACTATACTTAAACATGAAAACAATAAACAAAAAACTAAAAATTCTTGAAGCTATATACATAAAACAGTTGAAACCTAACCTGAACAAAATAAACTATGAAATCTCCACAAATATTCTTAAATGCCTATAATTGATAACAGAAGCCATTGGTTTATACCAACGGCTTCCCATACTTAATACTTCTCGTTTTCACTCTCGCGTGTTCATGTGTGACGTCATGAGCTGCGACGATTTTTCGCTTCCAGCGTCTCGTATGCACGAGTTTGTCGTTGCTTTGAAATCATTCCATGTAAACAAAACAGACTATCATTATTGTTTTGTCCGTGTATTGTTTAATATATTGTAATAATTGTCATCTTTGATAATGGCTTATGTAAGCCGAAAGCTTAGATTGGATTAAAAAAATATGTATCAATATTGTGATTTTCTTTCTTCTTTTAATGATAATGTTATTAAACTTATCAGACGTTATGAAAAAATTTACTTAAAATAAATAGACAAAACTTGTTTATATTATTTAATGAAACATGTATATATATATATATATATATATATATATATATATATATATATATATATATATATATATATAATATAGAAATTACATATTTAATGATGTATATATAGAAATATTTATATAATATATATAATATATATATATATATATATATATATATGTATATTCTCATATATAAAAATCTAATCATAAATATATTTTATTTATATATAATATATATATATATATATATATATATATATATATATATATATATATTTATATTTGTTAGTATATATAATATAATAATCTAATCATAATGATGAAAAAAGATTCATTTTAGAATGAAAAATTTGAAAACAGTATCAATTGTTTTTTGTATTTATTTGATATTTTTTTGTCTACAAATTTGATCCATTTTTCGTTTCCATATAAACTTTGAGTGAATTTTTTAAAATCACTGATTATATTCATTTATATAAATATATAATATATTTGATAAACCAATGACATAATGATATTTGTTTGTATACAAAAATCCATGCAAAATCGAATAAATCCTATATTGAAATATGATAAAATCTCAAATAATGATCATAATAGTTTTCCTCTTGTCAGATTTTTTGAAATATATATATATATTTATATATATATAAAATTGTTTGTGTGTGTGTGTTTGTTTGTTGTTTGTGTGTTAATCGTTGTTTATATTTTTTATAATATATATATATATATATATATAAAAATTATATATTTTAAAAAAAATAAATTATAAAGTTTGTTTTCTTTTTTTCTTTTAAATATCTTGTAGATATAAATAAATATATAGAAAAATATGTATTTTTCACTAATCTTTGTTAGTATGTGTAAAATGTACATTTTTGGAAAAACTTTTGCATTCGCTATATTCTAACTGTTGCTTTTTCCCGTATTATTTATATAAAATATTCAAATAAAATTATTAAATTACCTTCATCATTAAATCAAAGAAATCCTCAGCTTATCACTTACGTAGTAATATATTGAATTGTTATATTCGTTTATTCATTGCCCAGCCTATATATATAAATTTGGATTGTTCACAATCTATCTTGGTTGGCAAACTATCTCAAAGTATTTAAAAAATTAACCTACCGCAGACAAACATCTGCAATCATGGTCATGTATGAAACAGCAAAATCCCCCTTAACAGCCATGGCACATAATAAATTTTATATAAATAAAACAATTTTTGATAGCATTAAAAAACAGAATATTATGGATATAATGTTTTTCCTTTCCCATTAATTTTGGCTATTTCAAAAAATGTTTTCCTAACGAACGGGCCGCGCTTATCACAACAAATATTCAGCGCTCTGGATATTAGAATAAATGATGTTTGTGTGATATTCCTATGAACCCTGAATTGGTTTTTTTTTCTTAGTATTTTAGATTGATTTGAAAGAGATTTTGTTTTTAGTATAAATAATAAAAATTCCAAAAAGCTATCATCAATATCAGCACTGAAAAATAACGATGATAAAATATATATTAATATCATTTTTTTTTAACAGCTGTTGTTTTTAAAATGACAAAATAAAAATAAATTTGAAAAATGTTGCAATGATTTCTTATAAAAACACAATGTCATGTTTACATATAAAAACCTTGCTTGATTACATAACCGAGCGGTCAAAATTTCACATATTTCAGTCACTAAACTTTTTTTTCTTCGATCCTTATTTGTTTTTAAAATTTTTATTCTTTTCTTCTCGAGCATGCAGACCAAAGATGAGATGAACACATTAAATAAATAGAACTGTCTATTCAAATACAAATTTATTATATTGCATATATATATATATCATTTTTTTATATTTTATATTATTAGGATTTACAAAAATTATTTAAATTCCATTAAAATTATATATATATATAAATATATATATATATATATATATATATATATATATATATATATATATATATATATATATATATATTTATAAATAATAAGCATATAACTTTATATGTAATATTGGGCTATTTTTTGTTCAGATTTTATAACATAATTATGTTATAATTTTCGAATAAATCCTCAGTCTTAATTAGTTTTTTTTTTTTTTTTTTTTTTTTTGTTTTTTTTTTGAGGGTCAAACCCAAACTCAAACAAAAATGGATTTTTCAATCGTTATGAGTCTACCGATTGAATAGAATTTTTATTATAAACAATTGTCTTGTAAATGGAATTTTTAAAGCATTTGAATGTAAAAAAAAAGAAAAAAAGTGCAAGAAATAAGAAACACTACCTGCCAAAAAAAAAGGGAAGTTTTGTTGAAATCGGTTGAAAAATGTAGGAAATCCATCCCATATATAAAACAAACACATACACATACACAAACAACCTGGGTTTTATAATAAGTATAACTCGATATGAGTTGTCCCCTTCCATTCTCGACAGCGATGCCTCTTAATCGTGTTTTTATCAAATTGATTTCGTGCAAACAATTGTGTTTTTTCAATTTTTTTTCTATATCAAAACCACCGCAAGGTAATTTTACGTAGTCCTGTGAAGTTTTGTTGAAATCAGTTGAAAAATGTAGGAAATCCGATCCAATATATAAACGTACAGACACACACACACACACACACACACACACACACACAACACACACCATGATAAATAATAATATTTTATAATAATAGTATGATCTATATTAATAGGAAATAGAACAATTTTTACTTTTTCGAAAAAACGGTCATAGTACTTTTCCTGGCATATTGTTCAACGTTAATGTTATTAAGTGTTGACCTTTTGTTTAAAAACAAAAGAAAATGCTAAAACTAATGTAGAAGATTGATAATAAAAAAAAAAAAAAAATTCTTTGTAAATTTAATGTTCTATATTTTTAACCTTTAAATGATTTTTATACCCACATTTTATTCCCCACAGATTCATATTATTACATGACTTGGAAAAAAAAGAAACCTCCAAATTTTAAATCTGCCCTTAGAATTCTTGCTAACAAAACTAACAGAAAAGTTATAAATGGTTCAAATACAAATCCAAAATATTAATGATGAGGGATACTTATGAATTCCAACATCGTTATTCATTTGATAAAATTTTGAACAAAAGAAATTCAGCATCTTCTACCAACATCTTTTTATATTTCTGAGATGATGTTTTCGAACTATTTATTTATTTACTTGTTCGGACTGTTTTCTCATGTTTATTTCCATATTCACCATTTTTCCTTCGAAAAACAATCATTCTGAGGAATTAATTTGTCTATATTTCTGAGATGAAGTATTGGAAATATTTATACAAATAAATTTACATTGTTCGGACTATTGTTCTCATACTTTATTGCTATATTCACCACGTTTCGATTTTGTATGCTTTCAAAATGTTCAGAATTTGTCTATATTTCTGAGATGAATAAATGGAAATATTTACACCCATTTATATTATCCGGAAAGATTCTCATGTTTAAATGCCCTATATAAATGTGGTTTTCTTGCTTTGTATGCTCCAAATTCTTTAAATTTGTATATATTTTTTCAGATATATTTTGTATGTTTCTATTTACTATTTTACATTGTTGGGGAAAATTGTTCTCATTGTTTATTTGTTATATTCAAATGAAAAATCGTTGAACACTCACATATTCTTTTTTTCTGTCTGATCACATCTGAGATAAAGATATTGTAAATATTTAAACTATTTAATTTATTAAAAAATACTGTTGTCCTCGTATTTCCTTCTCATGTTTACATATATCCGGCCTTCATTCAGGATTATTTAAAAACTAAATAAAATTTCGGTTTGATATTCCAATATATATCAAATCAATAAGAAGACTGAGCGTACAAAGATGGCCCAAAATGTTTTATATTGCAAAATCCGAAAATGTTAATAGTGAAATACTCCTCTACCAAAAATTACATTAAAACATTTATTCAAGAATACCTTTTCAAAATAGAAACTATGACTTAAAATTGGAATGAATGCCATGATAGCATCTTCTTTGAATCCATTATAAAAAGTCAAGATTACTAAATACCAAACACTTTAATCCAATTTTTTTGTTTATATAGCTCACATATAATAAATTTCAACCCTTTTAAACAAATTAAATACCCAAATTTCTAAATTATCCGGAAACAAAACGAATAATTACGTTATTATTTACTTTATTTTCGTATTTTTCCAATGAAACATGAACCAAGGTACATGTTAGTAATTAGTATGTCCATTCCACGAAATCTTTCCTTGCAGATTGACCACAGATTCTCAATTGGATTTAAATTAGGAGAGTTTCCGGGCCAGTCTAGTACTTTGATTTGCTCACTAGTAAGGCTCGCCAATATGTTCCTCTCAGCGTTACAATTTTCGTATGCTTCTTTGGAGTAACGTCCATCTCAGACAATGGCCATAGCACAACTAATCGACAGTCAAGATAATAGTTTCTGGGAGTGATAAAAATCTGATGCAATCACAGATGACGCAATATTTTCCAAGGCCATACAAATTTCATCATACATCTATTTTCGGGGGAAAATAGATTCATATTACTGCACACCACTGCAAATGATCTAATCTGAGGTCAAAATAGAAATCGATTAAACCCTCTCACTCCAGTGGGTCTAAATCTGACTGAATGGTGAAAGAAACTATAGCGGTTCTTGCAATTAATTTGCACAAGGGTGTAGAAAAGGCTGAAATGTTCTTGAATCGTCTTATCAGATCGAGACTTTCATGTGGATGTCATATATAAACATCTAAATCAGTCATGGGCACACTGCTGACCGCGGGCTACATGCAATTCGATTGTTATTATGAATGGCACGCCTAATTTAATAAGGAAAATAACATTTATTAAAATGCTGTTTGTTTCCTTTCATTCTCACTTGTTCACTCACACATTCTCTCTTGCATAGCCACCTGAATAAACAATAATTTAATACAATATTCATAAATTTTGTAACTTTTCGTTGACTGGGATTGTCAGCATTTTAAACCATTGGCGATTTTCACTAAGGAAGATCATATGTGCAAACATCTTTTTGCTTCAGAAACAGGAAACATCAATAATAATTATTTTTCTCTACATAATATTCTTTTACAAATATTTTTATATATGCAAAGGAATAAATTAGAAATAAATCATTTGTATTTCATGTAATTAATCACTCTGTCATCAGTGATAATATTATACCAAAACTGCAGTTTATTATTATTATTATCATTATTATTATTAAAATCATTTTTCCAAAGAAAAAAATTTACTTTCCCCATTTTTTATGACAGATGTTTATTATAACCAACTTTTGTTGGGAAAAAATGGCTGCATCAATTAATGAAAAAATATTTTTTTTATAATAATGGTTTAATAAAGCTTCATTGAACAATCAACTTAATGAGCCACATGACCAAGCTAATGATCCAGATTCTGATGAACATAGCGTGAAGTATAATTAGACCGGAAATAAGACAAGAACAGTCTGGCTTTGTCAGAGGTACTGGAACAAGAAATGCTATATTTATTATCAGAATGGTATCAGAAAGAGCAATTCAAATGTCAAAAGATGTACAATTTATCTTTTAAATTAAAAAAAGTATTTGATAAAGTATATCACAAAGATCTCTTTGAACTGTTAGGAAAACTAGATTTACTTAGGAAGGAGGTCAGAATGATATCGAACTTATACTCTAAGAAAACCGCTTGCATACAGATAGAAAATTAATTGAGTAAACACGCAAAAATAGAAAGCGTCATAAGACAAGAATGTGTTTTCTCTCTGAATTTATTCAGCCTTTACAGCCTTCATAGGCAAACTGCGGTCCACGAGCCATATGCAGCCTGATTTGCTTTCTGAATGGCTTGCCTAATTTCATAAAGAAAATAATGTTTATTAAAATGTTGTTTGTTTCCTTTCATTGTCACTTGTTCACTCACACATTCTCCTACATAACCGTATACATAAACAATAATTAAGTACAATGTTTCTTGAATTTTGCAACTTTTAGTTAAAGGTTAACGTTGTCGGCATTTCTAACCACTGACGATTTTCACTAAGGAAGATCATAAGTGTAAACATGTTTTTGCATCGTCAAATGAATAAATCAGAAACAAATCCCACATAGCAGCATGTGTTAATTACTCTGTCAACAGTGATAATATTATACAAGGATTTCAGGGTTTTTTGTTTTTTTTTAATTCTAGAAAAAATCTTTTCCCTAAAGAAAAATAAAAAACGAATTTTCGCCATTTTTAAGATAAATTCTTATGCGCATGCTCTTTGGTTGTGAAAATGGCTGCGGTATCTTTAATGAATAAATTATTTTTTTTTTAATAGTGTGCCCCACCTGATGATGAACTGTATCTCATGATAAGCATTGTCTTCTCTGTTTCTCGTTAGTAACATGTCCTTAGTATTCTCAGCATCCTTCTGTAGAGCCACATATCTGCAGACTTAAATATATTGTTCACTGCTATATAAGAATACCGATATTACATAACAGTCAAGTACTGTTTTCTTTGTTTCTAACGAAATTTTCAAGTTTCTTAATACTTAACTTTTGGAAGGAACCCTCCTTTATGCCAACGCGGCTTTCGGATTTCGAAGAGATGAGAAGAACAGATGCTGCACTTTGATCTCGGCCAGATGTCCCAGGAGGAACAGTAACACGAGTAGCACTGGCTGCTCGGTCAACGAATGCTGAAAATTTCTGTAACCCTCTACATTGAGTATCTCTTGGGCCTTGCATATGGCGTAAAACATTGTAAAAAACACATA